>VOMN01010867.1:0-15332 GCA_014899125.1 Orchestia grillus
CAATACATGATTAATCGGAGAGTATAAATTTCGAATATCTAAGAACCGACTGAAAAACGTATGCACGGTTTCAAGCAAGCAAGCAAGCAAGCAAGACGACCAAAGTTTTAGTATTATATAGATAGATAGATAGATTACGTGAAATTTGCGGTGAGCACTAAAACGCTTTTTTAGGAGCTAAGGTCACAACACGGAGTTCAACACCGGCTAGCCTGAAATATTACATTGTAGTACATACATAAACATCCAATTTTAGTTCAGATTTCAGGGCATCGGTTTTTCATGGAAGCTTTTCAGTTTATGTTCGCGAAGTTGAGGTTAATGAATTAAAGTTAGAGTTTACATTTGCATCTTTGAAATGCATGTTTTTAAGTAAAAGTTGACAACTTAATGGCAATGATTACGGTTTCAAGTGATGGCTTACGTTTTCAATCGCGGCTTACGTAATCATGAAAGGATTTAAATTTTCAAGTAAATATTTGTTTTCAAGTAAGGTTTTTTTCAGGGGATGCTTACATCATTATGTAAGGGGCTACTTTTTCCAGTACGATCTTAGTGATGAAATTAATTAAAAGGAGGAAGACCAAATCTCAGACGAACTATCGAACTGTCTGCTTTCGATTACTATTGATGCAAACGCACCTTTGAGAGTGGGCGGCGTTCCGATCAGTGGGCTGAAGTGTATAATTTGCATATTCGTCCCCATTGATGAACGTAAAACGGCATGGGAAATTCTTGTAGTGTCACCTAAATTACTATAGCGAGTGGAAAGCGATTATAGTCTACGCTGAAAAGCTGAGTTGAACAAAAAATTCGTAAATCACACTGGTGCCCGATACAGACCGGCTCGCGTGTACGTGAGGCTCCTAACGATCACGCTCGTGACTCTCAAGAACCACATGGGGGCTTTCACCTAAATTCTCTTCGGCATAAGCTCAATAACGCCTGTACAATACGAATATCAAGGTCCAGAACGTGTAAATTCATTGTGAAAATCCGATTTTATTACAAGGACTTGCTGATTACTTATTTTATTCATCATTTAAATAATTTGAAAGAGGAAAAATCTATCCATATGATGTATCAAAGTAATTTTCGATCATTTTAAAATTATCACCTATCAATTCCGCCTAAATGTCGTACGTTTGACACTCGATATGGCAATCCAAATAATTCCTCAAACTATCAAAATGCTGTCGATGACTGAACGTGCAATATTATCAATCATTGAGCTTAATTCCTTAGGGATGAAAGGAAAATTCAGATGGCACGAAATATATGTCATCATAAATGTTACTTTGTACGGTTCAGTTTCATTTATGAGAGAAGTTTGCTTTTTGAATTTTAAGTCGGCTGATAACATGATTTCTAAAATCTTGAAATACACTATATGAAAAATTGACATGCAT
This sequence comes from Orchestia grillus, assembly GCA_014899125.1. Lineage (NCBI taxonomy): Eukaryota > Metazoa > Arthropoda > Malacostraca > Amphipoda > Talitridae > Orchestia > Orchestia grillus. Next base: position 1,410 of record VOMN01010867.1, read on the forward strand.
GAATCAATTTGAAGCACGCCGTATGAGCCAACAAGTTTGCGCGGTGACATCTTACTTTCGGAAAACCAATGATCAGAAAATTTGGGTGTATCGTGATATCTAAAATTCCGACAACAATAGAGAAGAACAAGATGTCCATAGCACCATTGTTCCCGCTGATGTATCGACAAAAGGTTTGTAAATGATATGTTAATTACGTCGTAGATTCGGGTGATATCTTGCTTGTTAATGGTTCGTAAAAATAATAATATACCTTTATGGTATTCGTTAGCAATGAAGTTATTTGTAAGCCCTCCTACATTCATTTGATTTCATTTGTTTCTCAAAACTTTATATTTGTACAGCTCTAAGCTTTTTATATCATTATAAGTACGGAAAAGGGAATTTAAAATTAAATTCTTAGAAGCATAGGTAACATGGAAATTATATAATACATAATTTTGCAAAAGTTATGAAGACAAAATTACTCATACTGCTGGAAAATGTGAGAACATAATAATATTAGTAATCGAAGAGCAGAGCATGGTATTTCATTTTATAACTTCAAGCAATCTTCTCCAAAAGTTCTTACTGAGAATATTGTTACTATCGCAGTTATTATTGAAAGTACGACCCCCTGGTGGCAAGACAGGTGGCCCACCGTAGCTCAAAGCAGCCTCAAGGCACCCGAGCACTGCTAAGAAACACTATACTCTCAACAATAGATTCGAGCAAGTTTTTACTGGGATGTTCTTTCTCTCCTCAATGGCCGGTTGATTTAATTCCAAGAGGTTCTTCGGAACCTGGCGACTTATTTATCTTTCAATTCGACCCACAAATATTCCGTTGGATTCAAGTCAGGTCATATCAAATGTATTGGAAAATGGTTTCCTTATCTCGAAGTTACTCCTATTCAATCAGAGATTTAGATGTACGTTTTGGGGCATTATCTTGCTGTAAGGGGATTCGTGAGTCTAGATCAAAACTATGAGCCGGTAAGTTTACGATGTAATCCAAAATCTTAATGAAATCATCATGTTCATTATTGTTTTAATTACGAATTATTTTCCGGAGTCACCTGAAGAAGCAACACCCCAATAGCAAAGTAGATCCACATTCTCCATACTAATCTGTTGGATGTGTATTCTCTGAGAAAGCCTCACCTTCCTTGCGTCAGGTCTTCTTCAAGTCATTATTTCTGAAAAGCTCGATTTTCGTTCCATCACTTCGCGGTACTCTTTCCACAAGTCATCATCGTCTCCCAAGTGAATTTTGGCCAAGCTTAATCTAGCAGCAAGGTTGTATGATTTATGAAAAAGCTTACGTCGTAGTCGATGACCACGCAATCCATTCATGTTCAAATACACAGTATTTTGCTAGTTCTCACGCTCATACTCTGCGTATCCACAAAACCATAGCAATGTCATTCACCACAGCTCTTTAGTTCGTATCGATATCATGACACAGTTTCTGTTTCCTTCTACTTCCAGGTATAGAGTCACCGCTATGCCAAACTGACTAATCTTCTTTACTACTTAATTTGTCCCACCAATAATGGGGAGACAAATGATGCTAAATTCTTAAGATGCCCTGTTATTTATGGTTACTCTGGTATGAAATAATGTTATTTTCAGCGCTACTGAAACGGACTGCCTTATCTGTCAGTGTCGCTACTAGTTTAGGAATACAACCCGGGAATTTTCTCTTATCTAAATCTTTAACCTGTTAACGGTCACTGCCCAGGTGGCCTGCGGTGCATTCACACGGTCCGTGTAATCGATAGCAACCGTGTGAATGCGACAACCACGCGGACATCATATGAGGTCAATACCCATTGGCAGGTTAAGAACGAGATAGAGCGACGAACAACCTAACCGAGCAACAAGCAAACAAGCAACAACTGTGCATTAGTACATAGTGGAATAACAGTTTGTACGGTAGACCTTGAGATAACGAAGCATTTACGGGCTGATGAAACGAAGTGTAGAAATAATTTATTTAAATAACTCTTCAGGACAGCAAATTAACGATAAATTTTTCTACTCAAAATAATAACAGTGCAATGCAGTTCATATTTTCCTTTCAACATTCAATATATCCAAATATGGTTTTCACTACGCGTTTCAACCCATCGGTAACGTGACTATAAGTTGCACGGATAGCTTCTGGTGATATATCTTCCCAGTAATACTTACATTTAGCATAAGGACATAAACATTTTGATGAGTGAATGAACAGACTTTACTCTCAAGATTGCTCCGCACGCTGAAGTCAATGGAGTTGAAATTTGGTGAAGAAGGTCACAACTCCTTGGACCAGAAGCCGGCCATACCCATTATTGCTGGACCCAATCTAAACAAGGTTGGCCGTACGGGAGGAAACTCAGTCCTGTTGAAGAGTAATTCAAGATTCACCAATTGTTGTAAGAATCCAAGGAATCAAATTATTCTTCAATAAGTTCAGATATGTGTGCTGATTGATTTTTATCCCTTCTTCCACAACTGAAAGGTGTTTTCAGCTCTGTCGAGGTCACCCCAGCCACACACCGTAATTATAGCAGCCTGTTTTTGACGTTAAAAGGACTGACACATTTTCACAGGGGTTTCTTGCTCAGTTTTTTTTTTGCGTATATACGGTAAATTAGGTGGCTGTGGATTGGTTGCACAATGAATTATTTTTCAGTCCACAACACTGGAGGCTGAGTGCCATCACTCAATTTTTCGAAAAAAAGCTCTGCTTAATTTAATCTTTTCGCTATCGTGAGTTTAGACAGTAGTTGAGCTTTACTCTTCTTGTCGGGTGATGGCTTTAAATATTTTTTTTTCACTACATTTCACAAGGTGCCATAGCGGACAGAGGCTGCTGACGCGCGTTCCCTATTGTTTCTCTTTCGGTCCTTCCGAATTTTTTTCTCTCTAGTTTTCATCAGCTTGGGTTGTTCTGGATTTGGAGCACGCCTTGCTCATGTCATGTGCGATCCTGTTTCTTTTAAGTGTTTCAAGCCCCTGTGAATGATTGAGCTGTTCTCACGAGGCTTGAGAAATCTGAAAATTTTCCCTGGTTTCTTTCCTGTTTTATATAGTTCACTAATAGTTCCACTAATTTTGCACATGATTACTTAAGGTGGAACATGTTTTGAAAAAACATATATTCATTACAAGTAAATGCTACAGCGGCAAAATTTAGTGCCTATTTCTGAAAAAAAATCATTGTATTGTTTAAAGATATTACAAATAGTTTCTACACCTCGCTTGCTCGCCGTGTAGAAATACACCTGTAACTATTTATGATTTGTGAGCGTCAATAATCTTCTGTCTTGCGTTAACGTATTTTCTCTTTCGCATAGAGGCGTTAACGAGTAAATGACAAGCCATAACACTTTTTACATCACGTTAAGTTGTTTGTAATCTTTCAGAACATATTTACGTAGGTATAATCTAAAACAATACGAAATAGAAGATCTACGGTAATAATATTTATATTGAGACAACAAAAAATTATACGTTGAGAACCCTGCCCGGCTAATCCGATGCGGACCAATCTATAGGTGGAACTTAATTACGAAGATGTAACTTGCGCAGCAAATATAGATACACAAGAAATTGTCGCTGCAGGATTCTGATCGAAATTGTGTCCAAGTAATAGAATGATCTGGAAATTTAAAGTCTATTTATGTTCACAAAGTTAAACTCAAATTAAAATGGTAGTGACACTTTTAATCCCTTACGCATTTTCCGCTTATGATTCATTCCTATAATTTTACTTGTGTATTTTGGGTTACTTATCAAACTTTGTATGTTAAAAATATAAGTTTGCAACTTTTTGTTGAGTTCTACCGATTCAATACAGATGGAACTTGTCTCAAAACGTTTGATTATATAACAGGTAAAAGAACCGTTATTAATTCCAACACGTTTTACCGTTGGGTTTTCAATGCCTTACAACTGCTGGCATGATGAGGGATGTGGGGAATGTGTGATTTAAGCTCCCTTTCCCAAGGGAAGTATTCCCTGGTTACGTGAAATGCCTGCCTGAGCCGACATTCGAACCCTGGTCCTCTCGGCTGCGAGGCCATCACGCTACCAGTACGCCATGGAGCCCCTGCCGCCATGGTACGCCATGCTCATTTCTCTGACTTCATAAAGCATTTAAATTGTTAATTTACATTTTTTTATGGTAACATGCAAGAGGTTTTCACCCTCTTTTTTATTATTCCTCATCAGACTACATTCCAAGCAAAGTTAAAGTTTGATATGTAAGCGGACTTTGACAATTTGAAACAATATAGATTCTACTCAATCAAAATATGTAATTTTGGACTTGAGCTGATTCTCTCAAATGTATGAATAATTTCATTTCATTACTTTAGAAAATTTACGTGTTGTATTTATTTCATATAACCTATTCTCCTGAAATTGCAATTCATATTCTTATTAACGTTCTTAGAAACACACACAAAATTTAGGACTGAACGAAAACTAAGTTTTGAGAAATTATTGAGAGTGTTGAATACTGGGGGCATACGAAAAATATCGCTGCGCGTGTTGCATTAGGGTGTTACAAAAAATTATGACCAACACCTGAAAATAGTTTAATATAGGAAATATTAGCCTTCAGCTCGTATTCTTCTCTGCCATCGATCTACGAGATTGTTTAACTCTGCCCGATAAAAAAACCTTTGACTGAAATACAGCAAAATCTCTGAAATTTAATTTTACTTCTGATTTGAGCATAAAATTTTTTCATTCAACTTCATATGCGCGTAAGTGCTTAAAAAATGTCAGTCATCAAGTGAAAGATCCAGAGAATACGAAGAATGCGGCTGAGTCTCATATCCTGAGTGTGTTTCTGCAATGACTATCTTGCAACATGTGGCCGCTTATTTTCGTGAAGCGGAATTGGGCCTTGGCAATAGACTCATGGTGTGAGACTGTCTCAGTATTGCCATCAAAAGTATGAGGCATTTCTCTGACTCTTTGACTTTTACGTTGCTCAAAAATTGGTTTCAGTTATTCATTGTCAAGACTGCAGGGCCTCCTCTACCTTTTCATTGTCAATGTTGTCATCACTATTTCGGAATTTCTGAAACCATCTTCGTACTGACCGATCACTCGTGCACCTCTCACCCCATGCTCTGTTTATAGTGGTAGTAGTTTTGGTGGCACTATGCCCAAATTTCAAATTATACAATGAAAGTAAACGAAGTTTTTTACGCATATTCAAAATTAAGGGCTAATGAGCTTAAGAATAACTTTCTGTCAAAAATAAGTTGAAGATGTTCGAGTAGATATAAATTATCAGGTATTTCAAAACGTATACCAACAGAAATTACGAATCAGGTATACGTAACGTCACTGAAGTTTGGGTTTGGCCAGTTCAGCACTTTCAGTGCTAAACTGGCACTTTAAAACACAACACTTGGATCGGCCATTACTCTGTATCAACCTAATACTAGAAGCATACTTGGAATATCGATTTTTTACTTTTTAGTGATGAATTCAAAATAAAATAAACGGACTGCATATTAGGTCAATTAACGAAATGAATAAAAAATATCTTACACTTCAGTTTTTAATCTCAGAGGTTTGCTAATCAATGTTAAGGATTAGCAAGCATGGGATGTCCCCTGATAACATCTTGGCGATTTCTTGACCAAAGCAATACGAGGCTTTTGTCTTTGAAACATCTTAACTTTTGGTTCATTCTTGCTAGTGCATTCAGAAAAAAGTAAATGTGCTAGACTTAGCATTACTCTTTGCACATCTTGTCCCCCTATATGATAATAGCTTAATGTTGCTTGGTTGGTTGGCCCGCTCATTTCCTTGTCACGCTCTTCGAGGATTTAGATAGACAAAAATTCCTGAGTTTGCATTCCTAATTAGCGAAAATGTCCCAGAAAGCAGTCCATGTTAGTGACACTGAAAATATCATTTCATGTCAGATTTACCGGACATAAGAGGGTATTTTAAAAAATTAACATCATTCGTCCGGCCATTCTTGGCGAGCGTATCTGCTAGTAGAGAAAAATAAATATAATGTATAATTATTATTTCAGTTTTTTGTTTTCAAATTCGATGGTGGAACAATAATTAGATGTATGAATCATTGATTTAACTGAAAAACATCTGTACGTTTCCTTGAAATTTTCATCATCAATGATTTCCAACAGGAGTAATAGAATATGTGAAATGTGTGGTTAAACATAAATTTTCACATCTGTTGTTACGCAAAGACGCGTTGCGTAGCAAACACGATATCTGGGTTGTGAGAACGTTTTACGAATTGCTATTCGTTAGTATTCATATGTACGTACATGGATTCTAGGATAGAAGTATTCGGCCAATATGCTTATGAAAGTATCAGGACGGAGGCCCTACTGGTAGAACTGGTAGAAAAATTCCACGTGTTTTTAGCGCAACGTCATGCCTAAACATCAAGAGTTCAGGTCCAATAGCCAAGGTGCACCAAGTTATAGCAACACGTGAAAAGTTTCTCAGGGAAACAATAGTGAAAACGAAATATGAATTTATGAAATTACACATAAGGATGTCTTAAGAATAACGAAAAAAATTTATTCAATATATGTGGCCTCCGTTACTTTTGATAAAATTTTAAGAAGTGTTTGGAGAGCTTAACCCGCTGTGCGCAGCGTATCTTGTAGGAACGGAACCCATTCTCGATGCAGTTTAGCTTTCAGATTTTCAAGCTCTGTATGACGAGATCTGCGAACCTTGATTGCTAAAATGGACCATGAAAATTACTAAAATGGATCATCTTTAAAGACGAACGACGGAATTTGAGCTTTGATCTAACTTTGGGTCATTTTAGAGTCGTGTGATAGAGCGAAGTCATGTTGAAGTGTCCAAGATTCGCCAAAAAGTGTCCACGTGTACACAGGAGTAGTTCTACTTCTACGATGTCTAAAATGGAACACTGGCTGTTAATTATTACTCCAAAATTAAAAAAAACGAGAAAAGACTTTCCAGCAGCAGTGAACACAGCTCACACCATCACACATAGTGAAGCTCGACATCGATTCCCTCTCTGCCTTCCACTGACCCACGCCTGTCACATACTCTGTCATTCTTAGGGTTGAGACTGCTGAAAGTCGATTTTTTTTTCAGTAAAAACTAAATTGGGCAGCTTATCTTCCAATATGAGACTGAAGATGTGTCGACATCTATCGAGTCTCATTCTTTTATGAATGGTTGCAAGCTCGTATATTTTTTGCATTTCATTTTGTAAGGGCATGTTTCGAGATTCTCCTTCAGGAGTAGACGCATTCACTTTTGACTTACCTCTGCTACCGCGGAAAACTTTCATAGCTGAGCAATGATTTATTCTCAACTGTTCTCGACTGTTTTTGTTGAGTTGCGATGTCCGAACAGGCCGTTTTCTGCCTTGGGATGGTAGATTGCAGGCTATATAGGTTTTCTTAAACGTTTCGAAAACTATTCATTTTGTTTCAAAACGAACATACAATACTTTAAAGGTGAATAAATTACTCCTAGCTTTCGTACGGAGGGATACGACAGCATTTCGATCAAGTGCTGTGATAAAACTTTTTTTAATCAAATAATTCTCAAATAATAAATCGACATCATTAGCTTCAGAATAACTTATAAATTAAGTAAATGACTTAAGATAAACAACTCCTTTTCAACCTTAAAATGATGTAGTCGTAATTTTGGCACACCCCATAGTGTATAATATGTTTCACTATTATAAGTTTAGGTTATGCCGAAATATTAGCACAATTACTGGATGGACGTAGGATTTTTTAGTTTGTTAGCTCTCAGTTGTCTCGCAAATTTGACAGTGTGCAATACCATCTGTGTAATTTTCTGGCGGAAGTTCAACAAATAGGTTTCACTTCTCGAAGACATTTCTAAGAGATAAATTACAACAGTAAAAGTGTTTTCGTGTAGTAGAAACTCTTATGACTTTCATGGCGAGGCAAATATATCTCTGAACTTATCGCGTCGGCCGGGGTGGAATGAAAGGTAGCCGAAGTCGTGGCAGTTTTATTTCTCCAATATCATTTTCTGTGTGATAAGTAACGTGATATTTCATCAATCTGTTTCTTATTCCTATTTTCTCAGTTGAATTCCTAAAGTAAGTGTAATAGTCATATCGCGTCGGCCGGGGTGAAATGAAAGTTAGCCGAAGTCGTGACAGTTTTATTTCTCCAGCGACAGCTTTGTATGTGCTGCACAGAGACGGATAGATTAGAACAGAACCAGGCAGGCAAAACATGAATCAAAAGCAAAAACTTTTAATATTCGAATAAAGGGAAACGGCTATCAACGAAGCACGAGGAAATACGCAAACAAAACATCCAAGCAAACTGCAAGGATCGAGTTGCATGATCAAGGTCAACCGAGGGGGTGCTCGCTCGAGCTCTCGAGATACAGAAATTTCTGAACTAGAAAGGTACCGTAATTATACGAGTTGTAAAATCTCTTACAACAAAGAGAAACGAGAGAACCGAAACAGCCTAAATCTACACTTACATATACGCAAGGAAGGGAATATAATCGTTTCCGTTAAAATGTTCCACATTTTTCATGAGTCTCCGGGCTATGTGAACCGCTGGGATGCCGTCCCGTCGGCTGGGCTATCTTCTGCCTCTGCTCACTGGTCGTCCCGTGACCGTCCGCAGACGTCCGTAGCCCTCCAAGCGTCGTCCCATAGTGGCCGTCCTGTTGTTTCTCAGTGGGCGGTATCGTAGTTGATGCCCCTTTGCCCCGCACTTCACGATCTGTTGGAATATAACGGCTGCTGAGCCCTTAGCCGAACGCATTTGCGCGTTCTGAAATGGGAAAGAGAATTAGTGACCTTGAATAAAACTTTCCTGTGCGAATGCGACCAAGACAAACGAAAAATATTTTGATTAAAAGCGTCATCTTCAGCGGGCTATCCTATCTGAAATAAAACAGTATTAACTTACTAGCTACGACCTTATAAACTTTGCGCAACGTATACTTCAAATATCTACACTTCATACGACGTTTTCATTGTTCTCCGTGCATAATCACTGCATAACTTACTCGTGCAGCATTCACTACTTAGCCTTTAGTAGTTAAACCTAGAATTTTTGTTTACCACTCAAGATAGTTACATGTTGATGGAATGAAATCTTGTTTTACATGAAATTACGTGCACGTACAACTACCTACTCATGCGATGAATGCTCGGGTCTAATGATGGAAAGTGAAACAAGTGATATCTCTACCGTTGTTTTAGTCCTAATGCTGGCACCGGTTTTTGAAGTTTACTTTGTTCCTATCGCATGTCACATTGCCATCGCCCCATGAATTCTTTCATGTCCAAAAAATACCACCTCCTAGGATCACTGTTTCCGTTTTCCTTTGTTTCCTTGTCTCCACTGTTTCCGTTTTTTTCCACCTCGAGGATTTTTATTACTCGCTTCTCGTACTGATGTTCGGTCCCCTGCTTCTCGTAATCGTATTGCTATTGGTCACACCATGGGCTTGCCAATGTTGAAATCTCCGGTAGTCTTTTCTAGGCCTCATTCGCCTCCGCTCGCACTCTATTACTTTAAACTCTTTATTCAGAAACGGCTGCAGTACCAAATGGCACACTGCACATACCTCCGGCCATAGCAGACTCTTCCTTCTTCATATCGTACCCTTGGCTACGAGAGTCATTGGCCAGGAGCGTTAGTCACGACCACATAACCTTCATTCACACCCTGATATCGTACAGCATTCCTGACATTTTATTACATTTTCCGTATTTGCCTTCTACTTCGAATGCAAACGATTCCGGTCCTCTCGGTTGGCCGTTACCTGCGTCTTTTGAAAGATTCACACCGACTTTCGCTTCGTGCATGGAAATAAAAGAGAATTAATTTACCGCCTTTTCAACTCATTAAAATGCCTCGCCATACAAGGTTTCGTTAACGTAAGTGATCGTATTCCCATCCTCGCTTATCATCGACATCCGAGCCGGAATTTCTTACGAGCCACCGAGGCTCTTTCTTACGCCTGCATAATCGTGAACCTCCTACATCTTGAAAAATCCTACTCTTTTTTCGAAACTTATTTTGTTAGCGGGCGCGTATTAGCTATGCTTCAGCTTCTACTCTGAGCACATCACTACTTCTCCCTCAGCCGGTACACTGTTGTCTATGAAACTCTGGCAGTCACCTTCCACGGTGGTTTCTCTTCTTTTACAACCTTCTCCTAATAATTAACAGCCCCAAATTTATACAATTGCCTCACGGACCGATCTGCAAATTTTTGATCTTCTAATCTCTCTGTCTGCTCTCCCCGCACCGCATAACGGTATCGCTGGCCATTATGCCGCCGCGACATACTGTTAGGTTACTACGCTCCGTTCACATTCGAGAGCCGATTTATGAGCGCAAATAATCGCTCCTGCCCATCTCGTCTCACAACGTTCCTTGTCTACTCGCAGTGAGCTGCATCCTCTCAGAGTGCTGCCTCGGATAATTTTAATTGACGCCATCTTATGAGAAGTCATCCAACACTGAGGAAGATATAATAAAAAATAAATGCTAGTTGTGCACTCTTTCACTATAGTTCTCTACAATCGCCTCACAATTTGCAGAAAATTACGAAACGCATGTTTCATGCGTTATTTATAATATTCTAAACGCACTTGAACTACGACAATGTCAGTAACCATGTTACCCTGCCTTCTAGAGACTGGCACTCGAGCACTTCTGTTGTCCCATGCTTCGTTGCCGATTCAAAACTATAAATCCGAAATTATACATACTCTTTCATGAAGCGTTATGAGCAGAATCTTGGGCTCACTAATTCTCTGTGTCATCTCTTTAAAGTTCCACATGACTGATTGCTCATAGACCGGCGGCAGACCTTTATCGCTGGCTCTTACGACTGCATTCGTAGGCGTTCGATAATCGCAATATTTTTTTAGGACCCGTACTCCTCCGTGAATGGGAGAGTGCGGCACCTTTCAGAGTGATGTGCTGAGCGTTTTAAGCTGATGTCATTTCGAGTATCATTTTAAGCTGATGAGCTTAATACTGAAGAAAATTTTCCCTTCGCAATCTTTCACTCACGATCTCTACGATCACTTCCTTTTTACCCCATCTGATAATAAACATCGTTATGTCCTTGGATAATCACAGGTATCATTAGTAAAACCAAACTCAGAAATAATAGGATACCCACTTTTTTTGAAGATACAGCTTCCATCGGTGAGTTGTGAAGTCGGTCGCGTCCCTCTCCATATCGTCTTTCCGAAGTGATCTTTTCTCGCTGCGATTTTCAATTTTCTTCACACCGCTGGAATTTTTTATTTATTTACGTTTTATAAGTTCCTAGAATCCCTCCACTCAGCGATAAATATCCCACCGCTGATACCAATGAATATCAATGATAACTTGAATGGATGAATAAATTGCCTGTTTCTGATGATGTAATGAATATAGATTTCTAATTTTCTTATTTACTTTACTAGTTGCGTCGCTCCGATTAGTCTTAGGAACGTGTTTCTAAATGTTCTGAGTCGTTAATTAAAACGACTTATTTCATTTAAGAATAAATTAAAACAAATGCAAATATGTCCTTAGGAGCTTCAGGAATCAACAGTGCTACACAGGAATGCAAACGATGACCAGTGAGCCAAGCGCCCCACGTAATCGGCGTAGCTGCTAGAGAAGCGAATTATTGCCCTTGGCCCTGGGTTGGGCGATTATGAACAGGCCAATATAACAGGCCTGGCACCGTCGAGTAATTTACACAAGTATTGGGTGCTTCAAACGAGCAGACTGTGCAAAGATAACTCAATCCTAGGACACCTTAAAAACATCAAATACAATGTCAAACCAATGACTATACAACCGGACTCTTCTTCTAGCTTCCGTGGACGTGAATTCTAGATGTCTTCTATTGTTCTCGCGGACGATACTGCCTCTTTCTTATTGCCTGATGCGCGTCGCTCTCCTCTGGGTACTGTGTCGTTAGTTCTGCTTAGGCCCGTTTTATTGCCCGTGCCGTCATGCTTCTCGATCCTCATCAAACAAGCTAGAACGAATCTTGCCGTTCTGATGCTCCCCATGGAGGTTATTTGGGAAAGGGATCGGGTTGGTTACATGGTCGCCACTCAGATTTTCTGATGGAGGCTGTCCCATGCTTGACGGACAAGCGTTTCAATATCAAATTATAACTGGTCGGCGGTGTCTTCGCGGATCTGGTCCTTATGTTTCATTTCGATCCCTACGCTGAGTCTCATGATCTTTGTGGCTTGAATTGTTGGACCCATCGATAGCATTACTAACTTGCCCTTCTACTCGAGTGGTACTGCGCTTCTTAGTAGTATGAGTCGCAGTCTGCCGATGCTGAGTATTCTAAATTATATATTGCTAGGGTTAGGTTAGGTTGGGTTCTTGGGTTGGGTTTGTGTATAGAGTAGGTGTAGGCTTTCATTGTGTATATGTAGGCAGGTTCATAGCAGGTTAGGTCTGTGCTTGTACAGCGGAGTGCTCAGCGCTGAGAACAGACTGGCAAGTATTTAGAGAATATAAGAGGAACGCTGGAGCAAGCAACTGCAGCCCAAGCGAGGGCGTGGGAACTTAGCCAGGACAAGGGTGAAAGTCGAACTGCAGGCCGTGGGAATGTGTTTAGATGGGGCGCGAAGCGTTTGTCATAACTGGACGTATCGCATCACTGCATCATTGGAGAGTTGGGAGAAAATGAGGGAGTTTTGGAGGAGTCAGCATTGGTAGGACAGAGCCAGAAGGCAGTCAGTCTTGGATAGCTCGAGGGTCAGGGTAAATATCGTGTTATAGATGGGAGTCGAGTAAATGAGCTAGAAGACGTAAATTTGCTCGAACTGCGAGTTGGGACAAATTAGTTAATCTCTATTAGATTACTTCGATAGCCCACCTGGAGCATTTCGTTTAGGTCGGTCATACGGAGCTGCTGCAGGCGAGTTTTTGCAGTTCGGATATAAGCTAGAGCGGTGAAACAGCATTTCGAGTTAAATCAGTTGAATACTAGTCGAATGATTTTTCAAGCTCGTTCGCTCCCTCGCTAGTGCAAGCTCATTTGGGCAACTAGGGTAATACCACATTGCTGAAATCCCACTGTCCCCTTTTTACTATACTTACTGCCCGGCTCATAAATGCCCTATTAAATAGTTTATGATAAACGAATCAAATGTTTTATTGCCCCTCGGAGAAACGTTGAAACTTCAAGTGGCCTATTGCTTGGCCGAGAATTTAGGTGAGGTGAGGTGAGGTTTGGTTTGGTTTGGTGAGGTGAGGTGAATTTTCAAGATATCGTGTCTTCAGCACAAGATTGTTTCATTCCTAATTACCAGTTCCAGACGTTTTAAGAACGAATTCCATTGGCAAATCGTGATCCGTATTAAATACCCAACATTCACATTTAATTTGGTCTAAAACGGAGGTAGTCATTTTTCTACTAATTTATGATAAAAAAGTAAGGGTATATCTTCACAGTTTTTTGACATTTTCAAAAATTGTCTCAAATCATTATTGAATCTTTCTACATAGTTAATTTAGGTTAGGTTAGGCTTGGTTTGGTAAGGTTAGGTAAGGTTAGATAAGGTTAGGTAAGGTTAGGTAAGGTTAGGTAAGGTTAGTTAAGGTTAGCTGAGGTTAGCTGAGGTTAGCTGAGGTGAGCTGAGGTGAGCTGAGGTGGGCTGAGGTGAGCTAAGGTGAGCGGAGGTGACCTGAGGTGGGCTGAGGTGAGCTAGGGTGAGCTAAGGTGAGCGGAGGTGAGCGGAGGTGAGCTGAGGTGAGCTGAGGTGAGCTGAGGTGAGCTAAGGTGAGCGGAGGTGAGCGGAGGTGAGCTGAGGTGAGCTGAGGGGAGCCGAGGGGAGCCGAGGGGAGCCGAGGGGAGCCGAGGGGAGCTGAGGTGAGCCGAGGTGAGCCGAGGTGAGCCGAGGTGAGCCGAGGTGAGC
>VOMN01010868.1:0-12302 GCA_014899125.1 Orchestia grillus
GGACCTGAGGGTGAGTGGACTGTCGGGGACCTGAGGGTGAGTGGACTGTCAGGGACCTGAGGGTGAGTGGGAGTCGAGCTGCGGAGATGGAAGACCTCGGACGCCATACAATGAAACAGACATAAGGAGCTCGGCCATCTATATGCCCTTTGGTCCAACAATTAGTTGTTAGCATCGTGAATTGTGATTAATATTCCCTAACATTGAAAAAACTCAATAAACATGGATCATATTGTGACTCTGTCCTTCACATTTTTGTCTGATAAGTATATACATTGAACTTTTCTCCCGAACAAGCTGAAGACTTTACATCGAGAAGTGATTGTTGAAAAGATTCTATGGCGAAAAGGCTGATGCCCAACACACGCAACGGAAGACAGGAGAAAAATGAAATTTTTTGAAGTGAGATGAATGAATATTCACGACTAACAAATATTCTCAGGCGAAAGCAATAAAATATCCTGATTAGCAGCGCCTGACGTAGAAGTCCCGCCTGCTTTTGACGTTAGATGACACATCCTATTAATCTGAGCAAAATTGGACAAAATTTTCTCTTTCATCGGGGACCCTGAAAATTGCATTAATATCTCGTAGAAGACGTAAACTTCAAAGCATCCACTGACCTTATTTCGCTAGCGCGGAGTGTGGTGAAAGGCTTGACGAAATACCGTTTGAACTTCTTGTAGTGTTCCTGGCGAAGAGAAAACGTGAAGAATTCAGTACATATTGGAAAAGTTTCTCGTTGTACAGAAATCAGAAATAGCATCTATGGTAAAGCTCAAAACTTTTCCCACATTAGCAAATTCAAAGGTAATTTTGTCCCTGCAGGAATTAGAAAACAACGACACTCAAGTTCACTAAAATAATGCTGCGGTTTTTCACCATCCAAAATAAACATCCAAGACCAACTTCCATGATAGACCAACTTCAGAGCGTCCAAAAAAATGCACCAAGATGGACATCGAAGCGTCCAAGTTTACTTCAGTGCGCTCAGGCAAACTTCACAGCATTCAGGCAAACTTCAGAGCTCTCAGATAAACTTCAGACAATCTTCAGAGCTCTCAGACAAACTTCAGACAATCTTCAGAGCTCTCAGACAAACTTCAGACCTTTCAGACAAACTTCAGACCTTTCAGACAAACTTCAGACCTTCCAGACAATCTTCAGAGCTCTCAGACAAACTTCAGAGCTCTCAGACAAACTTCAGAGCTCTGAGACAAACATCGAAACCACCAAACAAAAGTCTAAGCGCTGAGACCAACACAGGAGCTACTGCAGTGAGAAGAAGCGCCGAGAGAGCGACTTGCGGAGGGTGCCACACCGCGATACCTGAGGGGCACTCCTCGCATGCACTCGGGACGCCGCGCCTTGCCTCGCTCCTGTCGGGTGCGGGGCCAGCACCACGTCACCTGGACACTACAGGTTCAGGTGCCGCACTCAACAGGCGCCTCAGTGCCGCACACCTCCATAGCCATACCTCAGCGCAAAACTGGGTATTCAGGCGTCACAGTCGCACAAAAACCTCAAATTAACAGTAAGGATTTTTTAAATAATCCGTCAGACTGCAACGGCAACAAAAAAATGAGCGACAGTCATCACAAAGAAGACTTGTTTGTACAATTACACATCAGCGTCATAGTGGGAGCGGTTCTTTTTATAAATAGAACAGGTATTTTGCATGTCACGCGCCCCACAATGAGGACCTTCGTAGTACCATCCATGCCACAGCGGAGGCCCCACACTCCCCACAATAAGGACCCGTGTGGCGAGCTCCATGCCCCAGCGGAGGCCCCACACTCACCACAATAAGGACCCGTGTGGCGAGCTCCATGCCACAGCGGGAGTAGGTGGCGTACAACATCCAGTGCGGCTGCCAGTGGAACACGAGGCGCAGCAGCCCCGCCGTGGCCAGGATGAGGAGCCAGCTGACGGCGGTCTTGAGGACGCTGCGCGTGAAGCCCTGCACCTCCTGCCACACCGCTCAGTTAGTACGGCACCGCCTCAGCCAGGCTAGCATGTGCTACCCTCAGCGAGAACTCGTCATTCTGACACTTGTCTCGCCCGCCTGAACCCAAATGACCGGTATCTTGAGTATTGTGAAATTGTAATGCTGTTGAGTTGATTATGGTCAGCACAAGGTTGGTAATGAAAAACGCATTGAAAAAACGCAGTGGCTCCGATTTTATTTCTTGTTTCGAAAATGTATGTTTTTGAGTAGCAAAAGTTACACAAATTGAGAATCATTGTGTACACAGTGAATGTATGTTTAATTGTGACACCTTCCATAGGACCGTCACGGAACAATCCTGTACCAGACGCCCAACATTGTCGGTCCTGCAAGAGAGGCGCAGCACAATGATCACGTGAGAAGAAAATCGACTCATCAGACTTCACACGTGACGCTATAATGAATCCTAATCATCATGATGAACCGAGAGATAAATTTGGAAACGAGTTTTCTCACTTTTGGATTTAATTTGAAGGCGATGGATTTGTACCCTACCAACATCATTACCTATGATTCAAATTTCAAAAAGTATGAAAGATAAAACGTACAGTGTCTTTAGTGAAATGATAAATCGCTGCACGGGCACAGCAAAAAAGGAAAGAAGAGAAAGGGCAGCAGAGAAAAATCATCAGTGAAGTGAAAAAAAGCAACAACGTGAGAGAAACCTTCGAGCGCCCAGCTGCGCCTGCGGTAATGACAGGGACAAGTGAAGTCTTCCTCAGTGTGGGGGGCCTCCCCTCGGGACGTGACTTGGGATGGGCTCACCTAACTACAATTGATGAGGTAAAGGCTAATCCGTTTCCCCTGAGAGGTAAACACATTGAAAAAATGTAAAACTCCCCTCAGAAATTTATTCTATTACCCTCTCAAAAATCGCTACAAAAAGATCTATTACAGTCAATTAACAGAACACAAAGTTAGTTCCTTGGACTACCAGGCAGTTGCGTAGGGCTCCGTGGCCTATTGGCAGTGTGGTGGACTCGTAACCGAAAGGACCTGGGTTCGATACTCGGCTCAGAGAGGCATTTTCACGTGACTATGGAATACTTCCCTTGGAAAAGGAAGTTTAAACCACACATTCCTGACATCCCACACCACACCAGTAGTTGTAAGGCATTTAAAACCCAATGTTAACAACGTGTTGGAATTAATAAAGGTGACGTGGACTACCAGGCAGTTATGAGGACAATTAGGTTGCAAGTGAAGTCCCAATTGGATGAATGAGTCCACAGGATCTCCTGTGAACAAATAGTACTTCCCTAAAAGAGATCAACACAGTAACACTCGGTATCTCAGCGCTGATATTGGCTGGGCAGCTCATTCGCTTCATGTGTCTCCTTATGGACATGCCGCGGGCACTTGATTTACCTTTTCAGCATCTAGATCACGGTAAATGCAACAGGAAGATTCACAGCCAATACTTACACTCGAGAATATTAACAAATGAAAGTTTAAGACACTTAGCATNTCTCCCTCCATTAGCGTTGTTTGTCCACACTCGTCAGTACACAGCCAGGCACCCAGCACTCCAGCTGTGCTGACGGCCGCAAAATGGGGAGGTTATTTTCTCACCGACATGCCCGTGCAGGTACAGCAGTGCAGAACATGTGGTTTCCGCACGTTCATTCACATGTCTTTCTATGTATCCCTTATGCACGTTTATATTGATTGTATGACTGAACATGTTCAGAAATGTGTGCTGTGAATAGGTATGATATATATGAGCACTAGATATATGCAAATTTATATTTTATTTATTCAGGTCGAATACTTCCACATATAGTGTATAGTTTTCATTCATATAACATTAAATACAAACGAATTTTCTTTTTTGAAATTATAACTGCATATAATTACGCCCGGTTTCCGTCATTTTCATTCCTCATCGCTAGCGAGAGATGTCGAACTTTTCGTGCGACATTCGCTACAGAAATTTCATTCATTTCCACGTAGATACTGTGCGAACAAGTGCAGCGCTGTTCGAACTTTCTTCTTAATCGATACGGAGGGATGTTCACCAAAATTCCTGCTTGCAATTTTCCCTCGACTATCTGTGGGTTGCGGTAACAAAGTTAGGATAAAATTCATTTTCGATGAAAGATAACCTTTTTGCACCTGCGAACAAACTGGATAATTATTCATACAATTCGGGCTGCACTGAACTTAGACGAAGGACAGATACCGAAAACGTCAGAAGCAGCGTCAGCCGTTCACTTCTAGTGACACTTCCCTCTCCAAATTCCAGACACAAAGCTAAGTAAAAGTCTTCAAAGGCTGCGTAGTAATGGGCGGTTGCTTGACAACACCCACCCTGACCCTCAAGCAAAAAAATTAGGAAGCCAAGAGGGTACGTACGAGACCATGGACAAGGCTAGCAAGCTCTGAGTCCTGTATTAGATTTGTGTCGTCGGGTCTCCAGTCTCAATAACAACTTCAGGCTGAGGTTATTGAGATGCACACTCACACCAACTACTAAGGCTTAAACTGGCCATGCACCTTGGCCTGGCCAAACTAAATGTCTGGTGAAACCAACTTCAGCAACGAGAGAATATTTCTCGGTAAATATATTTGAATTTTAAAATATCCAGGATGGTTAAAATTCGAATTTCATGCTCACAAAGCTTCATGATGCAGGCTCGAAAACTAAAGAACTGACAATAATTACTAAAATTTCTACGAGATCAAGTAAATAACGTACCGATCGTAAGAGCTAACAAGTACAATGACAATCTGTTTTGCAATATTCAACTATATGAAAAAAATAATTCTTGATAAACTACTGCAAGACCAGTAAATTGAATGTGACCAACTGACGAAATGAACGTAACGACTATGAGCCGAAGAATCCAAAAATTACTTTACTAAATGGCAGGCTACAGTAATTACAAACAAAATGTGATGAAATGTTTCTAAGTCCATGAATATTCAAGAAAGAAAAATTATTTCTAATACTTGAACAAGACATCTAAAGTGAATTGACTCACGAAATGCTCCTCCTCTCCAGCATCGATGTAGTGGGTGTCATATTGTTCCCTGCCAACGTGGCTCTCTCCTGCACGGACAAAAACACAACTTGTTTGTTACGAGGATCACAAAGAATAAACGTACAACATCAAAGGTATGAGTCGAATAAACTCTCCAGTGTTTCGGAGACACGCTTCCAGTTTTACGAGGTAACAACCGCCGCGTACGTGACTTCTAGAAACGACCGGAAAAGCAAACCTAGAAAGCATACTCGAATGCCCAAATTTTGGCGTTCACTTACACTTTGTCTGAGCTGTCACCCAGAGAGCGCGCAAAAATGAATTACTGCTCATATTCAGTACGGAATAGCTCTCGTCTCGTGAGCCATAACAAATTAACGAACAGTCAATACATTCTAGCATTGAAAAAAATTTCTATATTAGAACTCACGAAAAGATAAAACTTGTTGTTACAATTGAAATTAGAAGATGGAACTTCTCCTGTTTTAATGTAGAGTCTGAACAAATTTTGCCTGAGTGAACGTACATCGAAGTTTGAATGCAATAAAGAATGGAGAAAATTACAGGACCAATGATATTCGATGAAGTTACAGGGATTAGGAATTACGACACAAAAGATTTGGATTTATCAGCGGGAGTTCAAGTTAATTGACGAGTCATGTTCTGCAGTCTGACGTACAACGGGCCCCGTCTGAACTCCTGAACTCGTGTCACTTCAAATAAAATAATTACGAAAAGAATAGCATTCCTATCAGACTAAATTCGAGTAGTTACCACCATTTATAACCCTGGTCTGATACCAACAAATACACCAGAATTTCAATCCACAAATGCCTGAGTACAATAAATGTAAATTTGGCCCGGGAAACATCGAGGAGACTTGACGAATAACCTTCAGAAAGAAGGTTTGAGTGCAGCCTAGCAAGAGCAGGGAGAAAAAAATTCAAATGCTAGTAAAACAAATTCCGGGCAACTCGAAGTCAAAAAGTAAAATATTTATTCCAACATCATTTGATCAAGTGAAGCGAGCGTCGGCCTGTCCTCCCTGACATCGCCCGCCCGTACAAAAGCTAAGTGGGTAAGTGCACAACGTTTACCAAGGAACTCGTGTTGAGTTTCTGCCAGTGCAATGGGGGTTTCAGCGATACATCGAGCGTTTCATAAGTTAGCAATGCGGAGAAATGCACCAGACGTTATCATAGGTAGCCCAGGTAATGCACCTTTTCTACCCCCAATAGTGAAGAAGAAAAAGTTTGATCTAGAAAGTAAACCAAATCTGAATGCAAAAATTAGGCCTACAAAAGAGGACTTCTCTGATAAGCTTTGCATAATTTTACGACAGGCATATAGAGGTTTCCGTCAGTGACATTGCAAACAATTCATAATAGGTTAAATATGTGATTAATTTATTTCGGAAATCCCTTGTTATTTCGATATTATTAATAATTAACTTACTAAAATTAACGAATATATTAACTAGCAAAGCAGCCTAGAAATAAATAACACTTGGAAATAAATAACACTTGGAAATAAATAACACTTGGAAATAAATACTGAAACTCAACAGTGAAAGCAGGATACTCCAGCATCCGGGCGTCACACAACGTTAATTCGCATTCACATCAGGAAGACTTCTTTGGTTGCTAGAAGCCACTTCTTTGCAAAAAACTTTTAAAGCAGCAAGTTCGTAAAATTCGTGATATATGATAACGTAGTGAAATACTCGAGACATGAGCGGAGTATGAAATCCATGATCATGAAAGTGGATGTCGCCAGCAGCCGTTGCGGCTCGAGTCGCCGTCACGGGCACAGTCTCGGGTCGCTTCTAAAAAGGACGTCCAGCTCCAGGTATACATGCGACTTGACACGACAACGAGCTACAACTCTGCGTAATTTATTTGTTCCGGAGCCGCAAAGGTGTCTGAAATTCTCTTATAAGATTATATTGTAAGCATAATTCACGCGGCTTGCGACAGTAATGTACCTGATTTATGTGCTTCCTAACAAAATTCAGTAATAAATTGAAGGCGAAATTCAGTACAAGCGTCTGAGATGAGAGGTCGCAAATTAAATCAAAGATAGAATAAAATGTCTTGTTCTCAACTGAATTTGGAACACAAAGGAAGAGACACATAATAGGCTGACTTATAAGGTCACGCATTCTTTTATCTTTCACAGTTGTACCGCAAAAGTCAAGAAAATTACATAAGTGCATTCAAGACCAGGAAGACAGTTATTCGACTCGTATTCAATTATTGAACAGAAATAACGAGAACAGTTCCCGGCACACAGTAATAAGCACGCTACAAATTATACCCTGGCTTATCACAATAGTCACGTCTGATTTGCAAAACAAGTCATACGTACTATGGAGAGAAAAATTCAAGTAAAAACATACGAAGGAAGTGTACGCGTATCGTGTAGATATGGCTAGTCACACTGTCATAGCTACAAAACGCAAAAATAAAACGGAACCGATGATGGTCCACACTCGTCCGTGAGCGTCACCACTACGCTTCACTCAACAAAGCATCGAGTTTGTCACTAAATAAATTATGCTTAACTTTCAGAAACTAGTTCACAGAACGCTATCAATAACTGAAATGAAACATGAAGCAGCAGCATTGCCCCCTTGCTGAAATACACGCTGTTCGGAAACGGAACTAGTATCGGTCATGAAGTACTTGAAGCTGAAATTTGAAAACGTTTCCAGATAAAAACTAGGGTAAAGAGAACAACTTTCTTATTTCTAAAACCCGGGCGTTTCTGGTCTCTCGACTCATCAGTGATACGAACCTGAAGCAAAATTTTATAATTTACTATCAAATTCTTGAAAATAATTAGATACAGAATACACATAAAACAAAAATAGAAATTTTTACCAAACATGAATGTAACATTGAAATAGGGGAAGACGGTTTTTACGGAAATGCACTATTGGCATCATTAAGCTTGGGTTTTCGTTTAAAGCTCTAAAATGCGTAAAATTTAAAAATCAGAATTGGAGTTTAAAACGCGAAAATAGTCTGCATGCAAAGGTCCACAGCTCTCAATGTGACGTCTGATTGCTGACTGAGGCGGGTCATATGGAGGTTTTCCAGTTCTATGACTAAGGCCTGAGTGCACAGAACTTCTAATACAGAGAAAACGAGACGTACTTCTCACGTACACCGATGCACACAGTGCATAACGGAGATGGTTGTTAGGTCACCACAGCAACGCACAACGGTTCACAGAACACTCTGAGCGGAGATGGTTAGATGAATGTCCTACTGGCTGCAAACCTGTATTTTACCGCAGTTATACTGACTTTTCTTTTATTGAATAAAAAGTACCAAGCAGACGAGTTTCTTGACTATTTGAATAGCAAATATCACAGCATTAATTTTATTCTAGAGTGTGAACATAACGGGAAACTTTCAGTCTTTCACACTTGCATTCAGCATAATAAAAATTTTTCCTCTTCCGTGCACAGAATATTTTTGCTGGACTATTAATTTTAGTTTTTTTAACTTGTGTCCCATTATTTACAAAATAATTAGCATAAGAACATTGGTTCATAGAGCATATAATACTTGTTGGGTATGAGTGTCTTTGCGCAAATATAATATTCACGTGAATATAATATATTACATGCATGTTTCGTAAAAGTTTTTTTTGTTGCACGTGTATTCTGTAACAAACTAATTTCAATAAATTTGGTAGTAAATTATGCTATTTTGTTTCAGATTCACATCACCGATGCCGAGTCTAGCGACTCGAAACGTCAGGTTTTTACAGGTAGGAAATTACTTTTAATTTATACATATACATTATTTCTTTCGGTCTGGCTCTCTTTGCCTTACTTTTTATCTCAAAACTCTTTGCTCCTCGCAACCTAAACTGTTCTAGGTAGAAAATGTTCTAGTTATATTCCGTTTCTTTATCTTATTTAAAACTTATTCCAGAGCAAAATTTATGAACACTGTTTAATTAATCAACCATTTAATAGCTTTACTATTTACTGCCATTGTCCTGATTGGGCATCATCAGTCAGATGTCCAGAAATAGGACGCCGTGCACAAGTGTGTTCGCTGCCCGACACTTCACGCGCCTCGACGTGCACAGGTTCCCAATGATCTATCACACTTGCGCTCACGGGTGTGTTTTAATTACCTGTCTTTAGCTTGATCCTCTTCGCGCAAACCATGAAATCTGCTATTCAAAGAAAACAAGTGATTCGATTCATCGCTGGTTTTCATGTGTTTATTCTAGCCTAAAGCCGCGTCCACACTATCGAACGCTGGGGTAATCACGGACACGCCAAATGCAAAACAAAAACAAAAACTTTTCTCAGTAATATCCAGACGGTACTTTCGGCCGCATGAAGTTCTACGAGTGCAGAATGTAAACAAACCAAATTGCTCCCGAAATACCGGTATTCAGTTGATGTATGCTAGTGTTTAATTTCATTTCTTGGCAGGTGCTTATCATGTTGGTGTTATTTTTATATAAATAATGACATTTTTACCCGTGTTTGAAAAATCTGAAGCCTTAATTGTCAGTTACTATTTATTATAAATGAACTATTCCTTAATTTAAGTAGGTTGATATAACAATGTCAAGATTTCAAATTAATAAATTACCAAAATAATCGTTTTCCCATAAAATCAAATATTCATAAGCTTTGCGGTCATAATACGCAAATAACACTCGTGGCAAGAAATTGTTTCAAATTATTTCAACTAACGTCGAAAAGAAAACACAGTAAAATCAATGTAACAAAAAAGCTACGAGCATAAATAAAAAACACGAAGTTTTTGTTGATCAATTCATTAAACAAAGCAGTTTCCGAGCCACAACAGCATTCAAAGTACATGAACAAGCGACTGTTCACTGTTTCTGCGAAAGATTGTTTGGCGTTTTCCAACAAGTTGGAAAACACAAACACACCGAAATCCACCCGCGAGCAAGATGTGTTCGTGTTCACGGAGAGTTGAACAAACACGAAATTCGCTCCAAACATTAACAGTGTGAACGGCCTTGACAGACTTTCACTCTAACATGTCGTACCTTTATAACTTTCTTGAGGACCGCTCAGCTCGATAAGTTCTTTTTCTGAATTACATCTTGACTCTGCGACTCAGTATCCAGAGACACGAACTATGGATGAGAATATTTACTCAAGATCCTACGAGCTTAAAGTTCGCCGAGCCTGGTCATGAAATCATAGGGTAAAACCTACATTCACAGCCTGTAGAGAGCAGAGCTCTACTGTGGCTACTGGAAACACCACTGGAACTCAAGTATGGCTACTGGAAACACCACTGGAACTCAAGAGTGGCTACTGGAAACACCCCTGGAACTCAAGAGTGGCTACTGGAAACACCACTGGAACTCAAGTGTGGCTACTGGAAACAACACCGGAACTCAAGTGTGGCTACTGGAATTACTGGGAGTGATTGGGAAGTCATTTTAGAATAGACGCCAATACACAATGAAGGTATCGACGACTCTAATAGTAATAGTCCTAGTGGTATAGATTGCTGCGCTTCAGTGTCTCAGACTATCACGCATCGAAAGGAAAGGGACCATTTAGTATGGACTATAGAAAACGGAATCTATGCTGAAGGCGTGTTCCAAAACACAGGTTCCTTTGCGTATAGAAACAGCAAGTTCAGAAAGAAGGAAGAAAAGACAAAGAGATAGATAAGGTGTGAAAATTGAAGGAAGTTAACTGGGAATGAAAGATTAAAGTCCCTGAGGCCTATCTATAGCAGCGGTAACTTAACCCTTTGAGACCCAAACAGAGTGTCATGTTGTGTTACTAAACAGACAAATTCTGACATGCATTTACGTATTCGAAAATCAACAATAATAAAAGCTAATTGTTATAAAAGTGGCATCTAGAGATGCAGTTTCCAGGGTACTCAACCCTATACGCTTGCACAAAAAAAAAGTGCAACAACAGTTTTTTGGCGGTACGCTCATGTACCGTAGGGTGTAAAAGAGGTTAACAGTGCCTCACTATAGGGTCGCAAGGCCCATAGGACACGATTGACAAACCTAACCCTATTGCCTACCCTGATGGGTCGACGACTTTAGATCAGAAGGTCGGCTGTGAAGTAGGTAACTTAGAAGAGAAAATAAACAAAGTAAAATGGAGTTATAAAGTTCATGTGAATTCAAAGATGCACAGATAAAAGCTGTTCACCACGGACGCATCTGATTTGAGAGCGTGTGATAATGAGAATCGTCCGACAGGAATGCTCACGAAGAGGCCTATTAAACTAACGCTTTCGAAA
The DNA here is from genome assembly GCA_014899125.1 of Orchestia grillus. Taxonomy (NCBI): domain Eukaryota; kingdom Metazoa; phylum Arthropoda; class Malacostraca; order Amphipoda; family Talitridae; genus Orchestia; species Orchestia grillus. The sequence goes on from VOMN01010868.1 coordinate 11,277, forward strand.
AGTATTTAAGAACCCGGCAGAGACCCGAAGTTTAGTACATTCCAAATATGCATTTAAAGACAAGTTTCTTCCCAGAGCCGTAAGTTGTTCTAATAAGGGTAAATCTCTCACTATGCGTCTGCTGGCCGCGGCTTTTCTCCCCGGCAAGAAAGAAAATTTCATTAATACCAACGCAGTTGACATACAGTACATCGGTAGGTTTTCAATGCCTTAAAATTATTTAAGCACGAGTAATGCGAGGTTTACATTTTTCTTCAAAGGGAAGCACTCAGTGGTTCCGTGAAAATCAGGTTGCCCCGGTCGAGAGTGGAACCTCTACTTCACTATGGAGCCAAGCGACGAGCAATAGAAAGAAAAATAAGACCAACTGGACTACAAAACTGGGCCTACAACAGCCTAATGCATATCAATCGTAGCTAATTCTGCTGTGGGTAGCTGCATAGGGTTGCCGAATAGGAGCGCTGTAACTCCTCACGTATGCAGACGAGGGCATCACCATCAGCACACTCCACCTACGCACTGCCCTGCGAGTCATGCTCGGCAGTCCTACTTTTAACACGTTGACTCCGATTCTCCACACAGGTAAAATTACATGCGTACAAATATCTCTACTGTGAATTTAAAAATGAAGAATTTTGGTTTCACAAATTTGGTTATTCTATTAATTTTCTTTCTAATCAGAACTAGCTTATTTGATTGATGAACACAAATTTGAAGAAACTCGAAAATTTGTATTTATACATGATAGTGCTTTGGTTACATTAGGTTAGGTTAGATGATCGCGTGTACCATATATGACCCACTTCGGAGTCAACGTGTTAAGGAGTACCAAGTCCTTCAGATACGCTAAATGACGATCATTTCTCATGTACATCCCTCGGAAGACAGACATTTGCCAATGAAATATTTACAATTGAGACAAAACAACCAATTAAGCACTGAAACATGCATAACATCTTCAAATAAATCAAAGTAATTCCTGAGTATAAAGAGAAACACGATCGTTGCTATAAAAACTATATATTG
>VOMN01010870.1:0-14975 GCA_014899125.1 Orchestia grillus
GTAAAAATCAAAAGTCCTCCCGATAATACGTAAGGACCAACATTTATTTACAACAAGTTATTTGCATCAGATACAGGTTTACAATCAAACGAGGAACGACGAAGAACCGGGATCAAGATATATACCACATGTAGGTCCGAATAAGCTACAAGGTTTCTAGGGAGCACAAGTTTTGCGGTTTGCTGTGCGCAATAGCCAGAGAAAGAACAATTTACAAATATGATAATATGTATCATACTTATGACGCGAAGCCATGACACACGAGCAAGCTTAATTTTAAACTGGAATTGGGAAAATTAAAATTTTTCGTCGAAGTAGACAATAGCAAAATAGACTATACCATCACGTAAATAAGAGTTGTAAGTCCATGAGTTTAAAACTTTCAACACAGAAGCCTAAACAGTCAAATAACCAAAAAATGAAGATTGCATGAAAAAGCGTTGAAAAAGAGCTTTCCGGAGTTCAGCGATAGCACTCCGACTCCAAATAGAAAGAAGGAATTCAGGGCCCGGGGTGCGTGCTCTGATGAGGCTCACGTAGTATGCTAAAACGCCGTACAAATTGATAGGTTCGAGTGCAATTTTTGGCTAAATTTTCAACCTATGTTGTCGTCATCAATTAGGCACCGCATGATTTATACACGCGCCTTCTGTGCGAATATTTAATAGACTTTATGACTGTCATAGGTAGTGTTGACTTGTCCAAATCCATAAAACTGGAGAACATAATTTGCGTCAAATTTGGTCCGCTTATTCTTTTTCCTTAATTTTTGACTGCTGAATGGGAAATTAATTTCAGTTTTGAGTTCGTCAGTTTTTTTTTTTAAATTATAGCCTCTTCACCGAGTCAATAAATCATAAAAACTTGCATTTAACTGATTCGTGGTATTTTGTAAAGCGTTTTAAAACTTTACTTTTACTATGAAATGCGGAAGAAAACTGCATGGCGGCAATGTTTACTTAAATCTGCTAGTTTTCACGTTAGATCAAGATACTTTAAATAAAATTGCATGTAAGTAGTTAACGTAAAAATTCACGCCAGCAAATTTTTCTTGAACGCTTAACCAATGGACAATCTTGGTTGCTGCTCCAATACTGCAAAGCCGTTGTATGTTCAACCCACCTACCTTCGTACCTTCAGGGCATTCTAATCTTTGGGAAATTGTACGCGTTGCTTTTCACTGAGAGCACCAAAACTTTCTGTTAAGCTTACACGATGGCGTTGTAGAAAATGCAGATTGATGCTCATGTTACAACCAAGCGCTTTGTAGCTGTTCAATAATTTCTGGACAATTCCACTGCAATTCTTTACTCATATATTTTCGAAAAAGACCTAGATGACGTCGTTTGAAGGTACTCAAGCATTCATCTTAACTTGTGCCATTCTCCGTATGAAATAATTACCTTTGATGAGCTACCGAATCTGTTGACCACTGAACATACCAGCTGTGTTTTTTCCGGTTGGTCGCCCTTGAAATGACAAGATAATGTAATTGAAGACCTAATCTGTTGTGCAGAGGGAGTAATGTTATAATTCTATTCCGGTCAAAAAATGTTATAATCACCAGATTTGAGGTAAGAAACTTAGGCCAATTCGTCTCAACCCAATGCTTCTTTGGAGCTTTGCTGTCCAAGATGGAGGCATAGGAGAGGTATGAATACAGTATGCCATTTTATTTACTGTTACTTGAAAATTCTCTAAGAAAGAAATGATTTTGAAATGCTGCATAGTACACTATAAACACTTTAATAATTGATGAAACACGAACTGTATAGCACGACTCGAAATGAATAGGAAACTTTATTTTTGATTAAATACATTTTTTATTGTATAAAATATGGTACAAATGCAGGATATCACCTGTAATATACAATAAATATCAATTTTTAATATCTAACGTGTTATTACTATAATTAGTTCACACATTAGACTGAAACATTTTGTTCGCTTGGCACCTGAGAATGACATATATGTGAACAAACGACATAATAGTGGAGATACAAGATAATTTTTCATTTGTAATAATCGCAAATTCTGCGTTAATACCGGCGTACGTTTTAAGTGTGTTTACACCTCAGGTACTGTACTCATAACTGATTATTTTCTCTCAGTATCAGCTGAAGACTTTACTGAGCAGACAGAAACTCTGCAGCTTGATCGAAAGAAAAAGCAAGAGAAGCTGGTTTCCATATGCAGAGCGACCGTGAAAACAAGAAAATAAATTCCGAAGTCTGCTATAAACTAATGCATGTCCCCCAACCATACAGATGATAATTTGTACATTACACAATATTTTGTTCTAACCGACAAAACTTTTTAGCACCTCAAAAAAATTAAAATTTTACCGCTTGTAAATCTCCACCTTCTCCAGCAACAGAACAAGCAGAAGTGGTGGAATACTTGACGGTTCACCGTTTCCAGAGTTTTGTACCAGAATGCTGAACTTATAAGTTCAGATACCAGGGCATTTTCGTTCTTGTCGTAATTAGAACTTCGAATGATTATTTTTATGTTTCTTTCACGATGACAAATCGAATGCCCTATGGGGACGCCTAAGATAAATTGCCATTGTGGAAAACGTCTCACATCAAGCTTTATTTTGAGCTATCAATGATGAGTCTCAATTCAGTTGTATCGTAGATCGGAATTTTGAATTCTTCTGGCCATAGCAATACTCTAAGTTACTACCACTTTAAAATTGCCGCAGAAATAAATTTTCTTCGTTTCTAAAGTATGGTCTGTTTTTTTTGTCCAAGTAAGTATAACATTTCTAATTGTCTCGATGCTAATATTTCTGAAGTATTTTTTGGCGCGTCCAAATTACGTGCCATATCATTCATCTCATGTTGATCAAATCCCTTGTGAGCTGAACCATCTTCAATTCCAAAGTTTTCATCACTGCTGTCACTGTGGTAATCAACATTACACAGATCTTTCAGCCGGGTGTAGTTGAAGAACAACTGGCACTTCGATTTCAGCTGAATAAGGTATTGAGCGTCCAGCTGATTAGGATATGCTAGATTACTTTCATTTTTCTCGATATTATCTTACAGTTGACACTGCGCAAAATCAAAATAGTCAGCGCAATGATCCTTTTCCTCTCGCCATACCATGGATGTACCAGATACCAACTTACCGCTTGTTATTTCGTTTCACATGGGTCAACTCTCGCCACATTGTTTGCGCCCCATGTGACGGGCATAAGGCTTGTCTTAATCACAGATTTTTACGCTAAGACACGCAATACGTTTTTGTTTGACCACTGCACTCGTGTTTTCTCTTTGACTTGGAATGATGAAATTGCCAAAGATATAGCAAGAGGAATCATGGATGCTTAGGCATTTACTACGAAAAGCTGCAGAAGCGATATGATCTGAAAAAAAAAATATTTAGTGAAGAAACAACGATCAGGAATACTGTACAGATTTCGTGTGATATGACAGTATTCATCTACATCGAGCAGAGCACGCGATCCCACGGTGATCTAAATGGAGTTGCCAGCAGAAGATTATTCGTACCGTAATCAGATGGCAAGTCTTATTACCTGTGTTTAAACACTGAAATTTTGCTTATTCGGATAGCAAGCTGCAGAGGAAATACTAGGCGTGGTAAATAAACTGACTATATGTACTTGTGTAATCAGCATGCAAATTATAGTCTAAATCAGTAAAATGACTCAACTGAATAGTATTTCTTTTCAAAATTGCTCCCCTCTTTAATATGTTGAAACTTGTTTGAATTTGTTATGAGACTTCCTGACTCTTTTTGCAGGAAGTGACTAAATACTGATAAGTACAATCAACCGCAAGAACTTGTCTCTCATAGTGGGAAGCATGACGAATACATGAGGTAAAGTATATCTTGAAAGATTGTGAGCTAACTCATTTCCGGAAAAGTTACGATAAATTTTTATTTCACTTTTTACATCAGAATAATAAATGGTAAAGAGAAAGAACCGAAATGAGCAAAATATTTTATTCGCTAATTACATATTTACGTTTAATTTTCATAATCAGGGAATCAGGAAAATTTTCATTTTTCTTCAAGTATGTTCGCAACGGATCCCGACATTGTGTTCTATTTGGAGATGTTCAGCTAATATCCCACAGACAGAAAAAGGTATGTTTGAAACGCATCCCAGAAAGAGTGTAGGGTTAAAAATGGTAAGCCTTTAAAAAATGTAAGCGTGTATTTTATGTGTATTTATATTAAATAGATTTATTTCTGTCAATATTTTTTATTTTTTGAAAAATCGTAGAGGCGCATTGTGTCTGGATGGTGCGAAATTGTTCAGCCAGAAAATAGATCAATGTTTTTTATTTCATTAACATAAGGATCCAAAAACACAGAGAAAAGGACATTAGAAATCGATTGTTGTTTATAAATTAAACACTGGCCGAGACAGTCCTCCGAGCCCAGTGTTAGGGAGAGTTTGGAGAAGAATATGAAGTACAGCGTTCGTGCAAGAAAACATTAAGTAATTCAACAATTCCTAGGCTCGAATATTGGCAAGATTTCCTGAAGTATTTTGATAAGTGAAAACTACTTAAGGCAGTGAAACCAAAAAAATGTCTATCAATAAAATATTGATAATTCGTAATAATTTTCAGATACCTGTTCATAGTATTTTTAATTTCTAGTGAAAAATATTCCTCTTAATTATGACGTTTTCCTAAATTTAAGCAAAGTAATTTGTATGTACTCATAAATAAAAATTTTTTTCATTCGATTTATCCTAAACTCAAATATCGTATTTTGTATTTTTATACGTTAAACTCCACAAGCGACGCAGACAACACACATTTGAGAGGTTGTGGAGCTTCTGTGATAGACTCGAAATGATTTCACAAGCGTTTAATCAGCTCAATTAAACCAGAAGCCTTTCAAATTCGCACGTTGTATAGCCGTAAAATTGCTGTTGGAGTTCAAATATCCTATTCTAGGTATGATAGATTCATTGTTTCGTCTCATTACGCTGAAATGAACTAATAAGGATTTATCGAGTTCTCCACTTGAAGCAATCACACTCAAGCACTCAGAGTTTTGTGCACATTTAGAGGAAAAACTTATGATTTTCTTTCCAAACAGCAACGACTGATTTCACCAGATCCTTGCCAGTATGAACGAAACAAGTTCTGTAGGATGTTCTGAACTTTGACTGATATTGGGTTTCACAACAGCTTAGTAAAACAGACAGAAGCGTTTGCCCAGCCTCATTGAGACCGACGAATATCCAACGCAGCCGCCTTTTTATTAGTCCTCTATTAAAAAAGATTATATGCAAAACGATAAATTGATGAATTAATTATACAATCTTAAGCTGTACAGTTCGCAACATCAAAATGGCCCATAACCTTGTGACTGACAAACAGTATTTTTCCACATCTGCAATAGTCTTACGTGATACCTCGTTAGAAGCTTAGTTTCAATTATATTTATGTTATTTTTTCGCTACCAAAACACTGTACTTACTTATTTCGTTTAACATGGGTCTGACCATAAATGATGCTAATACTTGATACGTCCCTAGAGCGCGGAATTCTTTTCATTTGTTTTTCTTTGACTTCGAGAGCTTTCACATCAGATGCCACTTCCAAGAGCTGGAGATATTTGCCTGCCAAAGCTATTAATGTCTGCTACAACCAATGTTTTCGGGGACACAGAGTCACGTTTTAGGTTGCTTCGGGAATTATTTCTTTTAACTCGTTTTTTATGTTTGTAGGTCGTTATTCTCCTCCGTTAGAGTGTCTGGGATTGGGACAGATGTTTGGGACAAAATTCTACTAATATTTACCGGTGCAATCATGATAAACACGCTTGAACGATTGCATCGTTGCATTTGATGCGTTTTCACACCCGCGGCTCATACTTTCTCGTTAATATTAGAAAAATAGAATACCAATGAATAAAAATCATAATAATCATAATAATAATTAAAATCTGCATTGATCTATCAAGCGATAAAAAACTGTGGAATACAATATTCTATAACTTATCCTATAACAAGCCTGTATATAAGTATTGACACTATTAAAATTGCATCCAACTCTTCGAGCATTTACCATTAATTAAAACATGATGCAACCTAGAAGCAAGCAGCAACGGATCCAGCCATGCTGTACCTAAGATATAAAATCATAATGCAATTTATCCATGGTGAATTTACTTCACAAAACTGCAAAGAATCTAACATAGAGTGAAATGAAATATTTTCTAGATAATTTTTTGAAGGAGGAAAGCGTTTTGACGTCTCATATGCACTGAGGTTAGGTTAGGTTAGGTTAGGAGTGACCTCTACATTGCAGGAGCCGAGAGCGAAATCGCATCCTGAAAAGTAAGAGGGCAAAGTATCACTTCTGTATCGGGTGAAATATTGATATGATGTATTAAAAAATTACCAGTTCTTATCGATTTAAACGTGTGAACAGCAAGAAAAAAAATTATTGATATCAGCAAATTTTAATATTTAAGTTTTGTGAAAGACAAGGTTTGTGTGCACATAAAAATGACTATCTGTTATCATTATTATTCTAATTATTCTTTTTTCCAGCAGTTCCAGTTGAGCCAGGTAAGAAGCACAGGTACCGCCTCAAATCAAATTACAGTAGGTGAAGTGAGGCCAGATGAAGGAGTAGGGCATAGATGTGAAGACTGGCTCATCGACATATTCCCTAACTCTATTTAGATTAGTGCACCCATTGTTTTAGACACTCTACGACAAATCAATTTAACATGACACTGAAAAATTAAGGAAGGACCAAAAATTAGGCCTAAAAACGTAGCATTGTCAACAAGATCATAACATATACCGTTAATATGAAGCCTACAAGAGTTATTAATATGATGTGACCTAAAACTAAAAAATATTCAAAAGTTTTATCCAAGTAAATTGATAGTATACTGACCCTAGTCCATTCTAGTACATAGTGTAATTTCTATTTAGATCGGAGTATCAAAGTGTTGTAAGAATTTATCATTAAGAAACGGTAGTCTCATTAGGGAATATCGCAGCCTCTGACGCATTTTCAAAGTCATTTTCAGTCATTTACGTAGAGTAAATATAGCATTGGCCCAAAACAAACCCTTGTGGAACCGCAATATTAGTAACCTTATGCTCAGACACACAATTTTTACTTCTACACGCCACAATTAAACGTCACCAAACTAACTGGAAAGCACTCCTGACACGGACCTTTAAAACCACGCTCGTACAATTTGTCTAGTAAAATCTTATGTTGCATCTTGTCAAAAGCCTTGCGGTAATCAACGAATACTGATAACGCATGATTTTTCTCATAGAGACTGGAATAAATACGCTCGATGATTTTTTCAATGCCTCAATGGTTCATTTTCCCTTTTAGAAACCAAATTGAGATGGTTCCATCAGAGAATTTTTTGCTAAATAATTGTAGTCTTCGGGAAACATACCCTTCAAAACTTTGCTGAATAGAGGCAAAATGGAATAGGATGGTAGTTCGACTGATCCAGATCTGTTCGATCCCCTTTTTTTATGAATTGGCATAATAGTGGCTACTTTAAGAATAAGCGCGAATACGGCTGATTGAAAGGGAAAATTTATTAAGCAGCTGAGTTGTTCTACTAGAATATACATATACTACTCTTCTCATTACCCCAACAGACAGATAGTCAGTATCATATTTTGTATCTCTATGTTCGAAATTGCATCCAAATATTCTTCGCAACACTCGGGAAAAAAATAAATGAATTTCTCTGGTTCAGTTTGATGTAACAGGTAGGTGATACAATACTACGTGAAATTTCCCTTTCTAGATCAAGTGTCACACTAGTAAAATAATTATTAAAAGAGTCGACAATGTCCCTACTGCTGCGGATACTTTTACCGTTGACTAGAATTTCCTCGACATCGTTAAGCATTCGTTCCCTACCAGCAACATCGTTAATTAATCATCTCCCACGTATCTCTAATTGAACTCCTGGCGTTTCAAAACCTTGTAATGCAATATGAAGTTCCAGTTCTACGAATACTATTAGTAAGAAAAAGGTTTAAAAAATTATTTGGATTGAGAATCTTCCCTAATTTATGAAGTTTATAAGTTCTAAATTTTCGTTTGATAAGCTTCATGATATAATCAGAAAGCCACGATTTACTTAATATTTTATATAAGACTCTTTTAGTTTTAATTAGAAAGGATTTACATTAAATATCATCCACAGTATTAACAAATCTTTCAGGACTTACATCAACACAGCAGAAACAATTTCATTCCCATTAACCTCATTCAAGCATTGTTTAAGTGAATGCACATTGTCATCATTAAGTAATCTAAACTTGATTACCGCCACGTCGCCTGATTTGCCCCGCGACACTGGGATGAATACAAAGTTAGGAAGACGATCAGTAGCGTCGCACACAGCAGCACCCGCCGAGGGCGTTCCCTGGTTATTGTTCCAAATATGATTCAGAAGCGATGGGGATCATAGCGACTATATGGGCTATATTTATTAGAAACAAGCATTCTTCATGTTTTCCCATGCAAAAAAACTGGTTACAGCCTTTTAAACCACATCTCGATTGGTAGATACAATCATCAATTTCAAACATCTATTTAGGAAATAGCCTTATTCAACTACAATTAAGTTATCATAGATTTTACCCATTCGAATTCAAATTGGTTAAAGTAAGCACTAATCCATGCACAACCCACAAGGTTTATTCAGTTATTAGTTTTACATACTTCGAGGTCATCACACTTAAGAAATTTTTCTGTCAATGGTTACTCAACTATATCAACTCAGTCTTACATGTACATGAGTTTTTCTCCCAAATGCATAAGCGCTCTTACGCCTCAAGTTGAATCCGATGGAAAGATATTAGTGTCCTTTCTCTTAGTCGGGCTCAATTGAAATAAAAACCATGCTTTAATTATTTAACTTGTCAAATGTATCAAAGTGAACTCGCATAAAAGAATTCCTTTGTAATTTCGATTTACATTTGCGCCGACGTTTCGTAATTTTAATAATTTACCGGTGTATAATTTCTGTGTATGGAACTAAAAAATCGCAAGACATACATCGGGTTAGTTGTCGCACAGATGCGACGCTAGTTCGGTCTACGTACACCGCCATTCGAATCCAAAATGTAAATTTGGTCGTGAAATTACAAGGGGTAGTAATCACTTCATTTTTGTATCGAGAGTACTCATAACCCTGATCTACTTTCGTAATAACCTTCCTCATTTGCTTGTTTCAGCTGACATTGGCATTTGACTCACGTTCCGTACATGTGAGAAAACCATGTTCCTTATTTTCTCCCAACTGACTCGCCATATTCCTAAATAAATGTAGAACAAATACTCATGCAGTTTTTTAAATAATGAAACAGTTCTCAGGCATGATTTCTCTAGTCTCATAGCTCCACGTTAGAGTATCTCAGTGGATGCTCAGTTTATGCGCGTCCTTCTTCGATCGTTTTACGTTCGCAGTAACGCTGCTGTGCGAGTCGTGTAGTACTAACTAGTCAGTTACGTGTCAGTTAAAGTCTGGCAATCAGTGTGTGTTTCGCTGCACCATTGCAGCACAACCTGCTATAGAAAAAGAATCCGGGTACTGGAACCGCCTCTTTTCAATACGCTGTGCCATAGCACTCATCGCCGATCCTACGCACGTTTGTCTGACGCCACAGACTAAAGAAGAGCAGCAATCAGCGTGGGGGGGCTGACCAACATTACGGCCAGCGTATATGATTAGTTAAAACATGCCACTATTTAACAGCCAATCAGCGAATTGCCGGAAATGAATCAAGTACCTACAGACTCTAAAAATGAAGATATAAGGAACACAGACATCATCAAACTCAACGAGGGAACTGTTACATCTGTCGCCTTTATTACCCCAAGTCTTACAACCATCAGCTTACCTCGCCACTACTCTCCATCACCTCACGGTACTCGCCACACTGATATCTGTTTGGTGAGGGCTTGCTATAACTTGTTCTGTTAGTATCTAACTCTGTGAGATCTTTCTTTAACTTACAGCGACGTCGCACGCGAGTACTATTGCGCTATCAGCTTACTGGACAAGTGCTCGCAGCCCCGACTTCCCAACAGCGGCCAGCCTGCACAACACTCCTGCCTGCACAACACTCCTGCCTGCACGACACTCCTGCCTCCACAACACTCCTGCCTGCACAACACTCCTGCCGGTCCTTACGTATTATCGGGAGGACTTTTGATTTTTACTTTTTCTTTTTTTTGCACAGGGTTTGTTGGTTAGTATGAAGATCTTTGATTTAATANCAACACTCCTGCCTTCACAACACTCCTGCCTCCACAACACTCCTGCCTCCGCAACACCCCTGCCTCCTCTGCCTCCTGAACTTCTTTTGGTAGAGTCTTCAACTGACTCCTGTGGAGAAGCCAACCGTTCTATTGTGGTAATTCTGCTACAATATTCTGTGCAATTAGATGTGCGTTCAATATAAAATTACTTGAATATTTTTTTAGTACTTCATTACCTTTTCGGATTGACATCCCGATTTCGCACATTTCCTCAGAACTAGACTCTAAAATTATATTCTAATAAAGGAAAATGTTATTCCTGCCGAGTTCGAAAGAAAGAGAAATATCGAGGCGTGGAACGTTACAAGTGTAAAGAAATATTATTAGTTAATAAAATATAAGTTTGCTGTTTTTTAAACGGCTTTTGTATATAATACTGGCAACTAGAAAGTTAGTCTGAATCAAGTCAGTGTGCCTAAAAAGAAAGAGTTTCCACCAATGCACGCAATTGCCACTTCGAGATATAAACAAAACAGATCGAGAGCTTCCGCCTTTTGCCCACACGCAACGGGCTGTCTCTTTCCGCAACGTAATCTTCAGTTTGACCCTGTGGACGGCAAGCTCACGTGCATCCTAGTATTTGTCAGATCCGTGTGTTCGTCCTCGACGTCGGGTAATTAGCGGGTGGAGTGGTCTACCGCACTGGACCTCCATACCATGGATCTCCACACCTTTCTCCCGTACTGGAGGGTGAACTAATCACGTAGTCTATAGTCCGCTCGTGACCAACCCTCTTCCCTCTCCTGACTGCCACGCTGCGGAGGCCTCATGGAATAAAACTTCATAGCATTGTAATGCAAGTCGGACCTAATTTGTTCAGTCCCCGCATCTGTCGAGACGTTTCAGTGAAGTCTAAGGGAACTGCTAACGACCTGTAATAAAAATGGTGGAGAGCAGCCGGTCCCTGATCATAAGTTTGTTTAAAGACCAGCACCACTGTATCTAAAGTCCAAATTTGATGGCTCTTTAATAATTGGTGGTATAGTTTAAAATATAATTTATGAGATGGTTTAATTGATAATTGACGGGATAGTTTAACTGATAATTGACGGGATAGTTTAACTGATAATTGACGGGCTAGTTTAACTGAGAATTGACGGGATAGTTTAATTGATAATTGATGGGGTAGTTTAATTGACAATTGGCGGGATAGATTAATGGATACTAGGTGAGGTTGTTTTACGCACGAATAGTTATCTCGACCTGTGCTCAATGGGTAAGCGAGGGCACATATGTTTCAGCAAGTCTTTTCAACTCAAGGCCTTGGGGGTAAATATGCCGAATTGGTCCTGAAGGTGATCTAAGCCTGGTTGGGAGACTGACTGTGATTTGCTGTGGCTACTTTAAGCGCAAAAACCTAATAGACTAAATACTAACTGATAACTTTTACAGAGGATATGGAGTAAATTATAATGTTTAATTTGTCGTTTAGATGTATTAAATTTTGTATTTACTAATCAGTCCGCTCTCACCTGGACGAAAATCGCGAGTTTGGAGGAAGATCGCCACTAACTTCCTCCAAAAAAAAATTACCCATCGGCAGAGACTCAGAGTGCATTAATTAGTCAATCTTGTTTTGGCCTCTATGAAAGTTGCTGAATTTGAGATGCTTACTTCTCTCTGAGAGCCGTATTAAATAGTCGAAGAATTTTAATTTTTACCCTTCCATACAGTGAACTCACGTCAATATTTTCGTTACACGAGGCAGCCCCATGCAAAGTCCAACCTGGCTGTTGGTTACACGAGACAATCACCTCCAAATTTTACTCATCCGTCCCAAGAATTTCCGACAAGCACTCGCTCGAAAGTTCACGATTGTCAGTAACACCGTAGACCTTCTGGGACAGTGACGCAGCAAGACCTGTCTGATAGTAATTTACGGTAGGGTAATATTTGGATGCGAGTTAAATGGTTTGTATGATAAGTTATACGGTAATGTATGTCACGCAGTTGTACGGCAGTATCAGTCTGACAGTTATACGGTAAAATCAGTCTTGACAGTTATACGGTAAAATCAGTCTGACCTTTATACTGTTAAATATGTCTGACAGTTATGCGGTAAAATCTGTCTGACAGTTATACGGTAAAATCTGTTTGACAGTTATACGGTAAAATCTGTCTGGCAGTTATCCGGTAAAATCTGTCTGATATTTATACGGTAAAATCTGTTTGACAGTTATACGGTAAAATCTGTCTGAGAGTTATCCGGTAAAATCTGTCTGACAGTTATACGGTAAAATCTGTCTGACAGTTATACGGTAAAATTTGTCTGACAGTTATATGGTAAAATCTGTCTCACAGTTATACTGTAAAATCTGTTTGACAGTTATACGGTGATATCTGCCTGACAGTCATACGGTGATATCTGTCTGGGAATTATTCGGTGATATCTATCTGGTAGTTACGTGGTAACATTCGTTTGACAGTAATACAGTAGTATGTGTCTGTCACTCAGTTCTTCCAGTCCAGCAGCTGTTCGGCTGTTCCAGTCTAGCAGCTGTTCGGCTGTTCCAGTCTAGCAGCTGTTCGACTGTTCCAGTCCAGCAGCTGTTCGGCTGTTCCAGGCCAGCAGCTGTTCGGCTGTTCCAGTCCAGCAGCTGTTCGGNAATCCAGCAGCTGTTCAGTTACTCTAATCCAGCAGCTGTTCAGTTACCCTAATCCAGCAGCTGTTCAGTTACTCTAATCCAGCAGCTGTTCAGTTACTCCAGTCAGGCAGCTATTCAGCTACTGTAGCCAACAGATGCTTAGCTACTCTAGAGAGGCAGATGCTTGATTACTCAATAGGCAGGCGCTAAGCTACTGTACACAGTCAGGCAACTGCTTAGCTACTACAGTCAGGCAGCTGCTTAGCTACTACAGTCTGGCAGCTGCTTAGCTACTACTGCCAGGCAGCTGCTTAGCTACTACTGTCAGGCAGCTGCTTAGCTACTACAATCAGGCAGCTGCTTAGCTACTACAGTCAGGCAGCTGCTTAGCTACTACAGTCAGGCAGCTGCTTAGCTACTACAGTCAGACAGCTGCTTAGCTACTACAGTCAGGCAACTGCTTAGCTACTACTGTCAGGCTTAGCTACTACAGTCAGGCAGCTGCTTAGCTACTCTATACAGTCAGGCAGCTAGGCAGCTGCTTAGCTACTCTACACAGTCAGGCAGCTGCTTAGCTATGTACTCTACACTGTCAGGCAGCTGTTCAGCTACTACAGTCAGGCAGCTGCTGTGCCATGTCAGGCGTCAGTTTCACAGCCTTTCAGGTCAGAGTAGACAGAGTGCCTCTAAATTTTCTTTCACGAGAGGCAATTTGAACTTCCTTCCTTTTATTGGAGTCATGGTTCTCATTGAAAAGTTTTCCAAAAACTTCGCTTGAATTCCGGAAAATTTTAATTAGTTGAGGAGCGCTGACGAATTGGAGTAAGATGGGAGACATAAGAAACGAAATTTGCCGCGTACGAGTGTGGAGTGAGAGAAAGGAGAGCTACCCGCATAGCATGGGCGCTGGACTCCCTGTTGATCACTGTACTAGTGGAGTGTACCAGCGTTATGCAATGTATGAGCCAAAATATTATTCAAGAACTAACCATTGTGATTTCTGTCGCCCTGGAATCTAGTATAGGTAGGTAGCATTGCTCAATAATTTTGTTCAATTGCCCACAAACCGAGAAAAGTTAAGAATCTAATGCTCTGAATTTAATGCGTGATTGGATTTGAAATTATAAGTTAGCCACAAGTGGATGTAAATATTCGATTTTAGCTATTAATGAGGCTGTTTACCTCGTCATTTTTCGTTTAGAGAAGTCGCATAATCAAGGGGTCAAATAAGTGTCTTATTTAAACAAATAGTTGCATCTCAGTTCTCTCACTTCCACTCTCACATACTAAATACCTCAAAATCAAATTAAGAATTATATAGAAGGCTGAACTAAGATTGCGACTGATAGTGATTGAAAATGTTTGTTCTACATGACCTTTGTCTATTGCTTTGAAATGACATCACGAATTTTCAGGCTAATTTAACCAAGGAGAGGCAAGCTAGAGTGACTCATCTTTTTTTGGTGGTACACCTCCATCCATCTCGTTAAGACGCGCAACCTTCTATAACTTGGCAATACCCCTTTCATTTCACCAAAGAACGCAGTTTGTTCTATCCGATAAGCTTGTGACCTTCTTTTACTTTGCTTGTGCTGACACTTTATTATATTTTCAAGTGCAGGTGGAAAAGAGTCGTAGAAAAACGTTGTAAAAACTTACACGAGGAAGTACGATGGTGCGGGAATGAATTTTGGGACAAGATTTGAGGAAAGCATTTCATTTCAACATTTATGCCAAATGCTGTCAGGTAGCAGTTATCCCGCACGACATCTTGTTTTAATCTATCGGAATGCTCAATCAAATTTTTAACAAAGTGTCGCTATCATAATTTGATTTGGACTAGTGTGGATCATATATGTATATATGGATGAAAATTTAAGCGCCGTCAAATCAATAGTGCTGGATTTCAAATATTTTTTTAATATTTAAAGTATTTTGGTGAAGTAACGTCCATGCAAATATAAAATGTCATTGGAATTCATTTTACCGAGCAACTATAGGAGCGTCCTGCATAAGATTGGGGGAACATCTCTGTTGAGGGTTCGAATAGCCCGTAGGGCCGTAAGAGGGA
>VOMN01010872.1:0-11186 GCA_014899125.1 Orchestia grillus
GCGAGCCTTGTGGTCGTCCATGAGCGAGCCTTGTGGTCGTCTGTAAGTAAACTATGTTTCGGTGTGCGAGAGAAATTATGTCAGAGCGAAGTTAGAGAATATTTGTCAAGTTAGATATAAGGGGATTGGTTATGTAAAAGTTATGCGCTGCTTAAAGCGTTCAATGATGAGGGAGGCAGTGCAATTTTGCTTGGCCACGTCCAAAAGAAAAGCAGAAAGAAAGAAAGAAAAGATCGTTAGTTGCGAAATAAGTATAAACTTCCCCTCAAATAAGTTCATACACATGTGCTCAACTTAGCTCGGACGTGTACAGTAATGGTTCGATAATGAGAGGGATAAGGTGCCTTAATTTCTATGCCATTCAGTTCTCCTCGTTAACCCTAATCCCCCTGATGTGGTTTTTGATCTTGCAAAAATCTGTGAGAATATAATTCTTTTCCTACTATCATTACTACCATTTATTTAGCATTTACGTATCGAGAAACTACGACAAGCTCGCAATTAAGTCTTTCAGTTTTCTCTCACCTGATGACTTTTATAGTTCTGTTCGGTTCAAACATGTGTCCATATTATGCATCCACAGTTCTGTTCGTTTTAAATAGAAGGGCATATTATGCAGCCACAGTTCTGTTTTTTTTTAAATACGTATCCACATTATGCATCCACAGTCCTGTTTATTTTAAATAGGAGTGCGTATTATGCAGCCACAGTTCTGTTTGTTTTAAATATGAGTGCATACGATGCATCTTGTAACCATTCGTTTATTTCAGACTGCTCTGTGGACATGACAGAATTATTCACCGGCGAATTTCCTACATCCGTCACCGTGGAAGAGCCAGCCAGTTTCGACTTCGAAACTTCTATAATGAGAGTGAGTTTCGATTCATTAGCCTCTGTCTCAATTAGACACGAGGGCGTTCTTATCAATGAACGTGATCACGTTCTGTTAGCCTGCCCTTGTATAAATGCTTTAAGAAGTGATGATAAAGGGAAAGAACAGGTGTAGAACATATATAAAATGATTGAGGATAATTTGAAGATACAGTGAATGCAAAATATATCCGATACATGGTCAAAAGTTTATTTACCATGGTTACACAAAGGCAAAGAATTTTAAAATTGATAACCCATTGATTTTTTGTGCACTGTGTACTAAATTAGGATAAGAATACACAAATAGTAAAGCATTGGTATAATATCGACAAAAGTCTTAAATTGTCGCTTTAAAAACTGTCCAACACATTCACAAAATTAGTTTTAAAACTATAATAAATAGTCCTCGAGCAGTGCAGAGTGGCTTACGTGACAGGAATGCAGTAGAACATTTTAAATAAAAATCTTCTTCGCCCGTCGCACAACAGCGACTCTCGGTCAATATCTGAGAGCTGCGGGAGAACGAGGTCATCGTTCAACACTCTAATTCTAATATGGCGAACGCTAAAGAATCACCAGAAAGGACCAAAGAAGTCATTGCTCAGTTAAATAAATTGTTTTGGGGAATTTAAAAATTCCTTTCATGCTAATATCAATCTCAACCATAAGTGCCACGCTTCACTGGTTCACGTTTTATTAGTCGACTACAAGTCTAACCACGTTCAGGAAGTCCTTCTAAAATTTCAAACCGTACGACTAATCATGCAGTCCGTAGAATAAAGAAAAATCCCAGAGTGACTCGACCTGAACTTCAACATAATTTGGAGGGATTATAATTTGGAGTGTATGCAAAAATACAATTCAAGCAGTTCTTAGGAACGAGGAATTTCATTCTCTCACATAAAAAATCACCTTTGTTGAGCCAAATTCTGGTTAAAATCAGTATTCAGCGAATTTGTATGCAGCGTACAAAAATACATACGGTGTTCAATTTTTAATTGCTCTGCTGTTGAGTCTCTATGATAAGAAAACGTTCGACCATATATCGAGTGTGTGAGCAATAAATATTGCTCACACACTAGCTGCACAACAACTTCTATCTTTGTGAAACTGAAAATTTATTCAATCCACTGTATCCAAAAAGGTTTGAGTCCATTAACGGGCACATCGGAGCGTAAATTAATAGTAGTTTAAAATAAATAATCACAGAAGTACATACGCGGAAAAGCACATCATTAGTTTGGCTTCTAAATCGTTCGAGGCTTGGGATTTAAATTTAGATTGAAAGTCACACTGCATTAAACAGTGACCCGTCACAGAAGCAGGAACAAGCCTCAGGCAGCCCAAAGAGATATAATATTTCGTTCCCAGGTGCTACTGATTTGCATTACAAACATCACTGAAAATTCGAAAAAAATTCTGATATATGATCTTCGTCCAATTGCATAAAGGAGAGGGAAATATTACCATTGAACATTGAACAGCTTTATGATTTTGATAACGTAAGTTCATGCGTGCCGCAAAGTTCAAAATACAAATAAATGATTTTACTGTAACTAAATTATGTTGGATTGAATAGCGAATTAAGTATTATTTTTAATCGACAACACAAATAACACGCTCTCAACTTCTGATTTTTCCAGTCGCACGAAAGCTCAGGACACGACTTGATGGGAAAATTTCAATCTCTAGTAGGCCTGCGGGTCACAGTTAGCTGCAACAGCATATACATACAACAGCCCGCAATTATCTGTTTTACTAATAAGTTAAGTGATTATTTCTAATATTTGAGGTCTACTCTCTCGAATGCACACTCGATGATCTGCTGTTGGATATGAAAGACACATTCACTTCCTCTGGGCTTCTGCAGTAAACGTAGCTGAAACGAGGTTGAGAACGGAGGCTGTAGCACATCTCATTGCGAAACCGAAAACAGCTTGCATACAAAATATGAAGAAAACCCTTGTTTATAAACTTAATTTCTTGCAGCTTGGACTAGACCAAAAAGCTTCGATGTTTTGTCCGGCGGGTATGATGTTCACCATAGACGGAGAAGAACGAGTATCAATAGAGCTGCAATGCTTCAACTACACAGTTATGATTGGGGGCACTCCTATCACGTCCTCTACCACCATCATAGGATGCCTGCCAGGTGAGCGTTTTCGTAGTAGTGTAATTCTTTACACTTTAATAGAAGCTTTCATTATTATTCAAAACTGTCTTTGAAAGTTCGTCAAGAAGTAGCTGAGTCGCTCATAATACCTCCCGCAGAATGTTGTACTATAAAAATGTAGAATTTTCAGACGATATTTTATTCGTTCCTGGTGTATCAGTGTCATAAAGAATGATCGGTGTATGCCGAGAAAGATAGAAATAAAACGAATATCGTTGTTTATTTTTTTTTATATCGAAGATTTGATGTGTTCACTCGTCCAAAGTTGAAAAATACAATTTTTATATAAATGAGTAAGCTCATCCTTGCGAGTGAAATGGTTCAAGTCTGCCTCTGTGTAGGCCATTGTTGAAGCGAGGATTTGTGGTATGATTAGAAAAGATTTCTTCAAATACCTGCGTCACTTGACAGTTGAGTGCAATACTCTCTTTGATGATCGATTTTTAAGTAGAGACAGTTGAAAGAACGTAACAACAAATAAAAAGTATTTCACAGGAGAAACAGGCTTTACGTTTCTTTTTTCCTACCTGACTTCTTTATGGCTTGCACCTGGAAAAATTACAGTTTTGACATGAATATGGTCAGTGCATACTTTAGAGTAATGAATATCTGGTTATCATACTGAGTAAAACTGATGAGAAAATTGTGACCTTAAAATAAACTTTTAGTTTTCTGCGTGTGGACGAGTATTCCGCGATCAGTAATACTTTTTAAGTGTTGGACCATACCTGCAAGTGTTCTCGTCCAGTAACTCTTTTCTCGAGTTTGGTGTACGTACGTCAAACGAGAGTTTTACGAT
This sequence comes from Orchestia grillus, assembly GCA_014899125.1. Taxonomy (NCBI): domain Eukaryota; kingdom Metazoa; phylum Arthropoda; class Malacostraca; order Amphipoda; family Talitridae; genus Orchestia; species Orchestia grillus. Next base: position 3,846 of record VOMN01010872.1, read on the forward strand.
GCGAATAAAGAATAATATAATACAACGGAGCTAAAACCCTCTAAACTTGTACGTTTGAAGCGTAAATTCTAATATTACCGTGGCATGTTTTACCTCGGCTTCATCGGCTAGTGATGGCCTCGTAACCGAGAGGACCTCGGTTCGAACCTCTGTTCAGGAAGGCATTTTCACGTTACCAGGGAGTACTTGTCTTGGAAAAGGAAGTTTAAACCATACATTCCTCACAGCCATCACCACACCAGTAGTTGTAAGGCATAGAAAGCCCAACGGTAAAAAGTGTTAGAACAAATGAAGGTTCTTTAAAAAAAAAGTTTTTTTTTAAATCTGTGACAGAATGATTTTGTTTTTGACGCTAATAGTGGATCTGAAAGGATCAAAAATCTCTAGAAGTCTGGAAACGTTTTAAATTGAGTTGATGAAGAAATCAATTCCTGTCTGATAAATTGTGGTATAGATTTAAGGTAAAGTTCAAATAACATGCCTAAGCCCAAACTAATAAAAATCTGTATGAAAAAATTACAAATTAATACAAAATAATACAAATCTCTTACGGCCGGAGGGCTCTCATTGCTGAACGCACTGACATTTATGGTATGCCGACAGCTACAACGACGACAACAACTGTTGTCACTAATGCGACCACTTCCGCAACACCAACAACTACCGAACAAACCACAGGATCAACAACAACCGTTGAACAAACAACAGGATCAACAGCAACCGTTGAAGAAACAACAGGATCAACAGCAACCGTTGAAGAAACAACCGTCGAACAAACAACAAAACAAAAATACACCTCCAAAAACACAACCAGACCAAATAATGCCGTTGAACAAACAACCGAGACAACAGAAACAACAGAGCTCACAACCGCACCACCGACGACAACGGAAATAACAACAGATGAAAGTTTAAGCGCTAATGTTTCATCTTCTGGGCAAAGCACTTCGGTTACAGAGGAAAGCTCCGAATCATCTGCCGTTACCGCAACCACAAGCATGTCCTCCACTCCTAATACAGAAAATACAACTGATGTTAACACGACAACTACTGATGTTTCTTCATCCGAAGCGTCCTCTTCTACCGATCCCGATACGCCTGCTACCGCAGGGGCGAATCCAAGCGCCGATCCTTCTAATTCGAATGCCAACAACGAATCTCCCACTAACACTGAAGAGCCTGGACAACAGCCTTCCAGCACCTGTGATCCGTCCAGCACAGCTGTGGCTTCTGGTAAATTGATTCTTTTTAAATTTTAAAATTTTATAAATTTGGCAAGATCACTTTAATAAGAGGCATAATTACCGACCCGATAGTAGCAACTTTAAAACTTTGTTCACAAAAATCTTGAGTTGTCCACGCTGTTTGTTAGGATGATTTTGGTATTCCGGAGTGACAACATTCAAGGGACACATATATTTTATCAACCACGTCACTAATTTTATTCACAGTAGCAGTTAAAAAAAATTCTCGTCTGATTTGCTTAACGCCCACCACTGATCATAGGATATACTGAATTAGATCATTGAAGGCTCGTCGCTGCTCAAAACATTTGACGTACTTTTGACTTAGTCTGACTGGTATAATGAATATTTATCTTTTGCCATTGCCACATTACTATGCACGGACACGAGCTCACCACGTTCGACGTATTAAACACAATATATTCACGTAGGATCCCACCATAGTACTCAATTTGCTCCGTTATCACCATGAGCATTCCTCTTTATGATCGGGATATTTTCTGTATTAATTCACTTCTGTTGATATAATGAACCAATTCATTTGAAACATGTTTCGACCGGATTATAAACTCAACTATAACTAGTAAGTTACAGCGAGAGATAGCGATAAAAAGAGGGTCGCATGGAGGTTGTCATTTCCTCAAAATAAGACGCGGCCGTCTGACTTCAAAAGAATGATTATGGAGTGAATGTATTTTCTTATGGAATGAATGTACTGGCTTAAAAGTATGGTTGGTTTTATTGCTCGTCACTGATAAAAGGAGTCGGTGGGTAATAGTATGAGTACATAGGCCGCTAGCTCACCTTGGGCAACTCATGGTATTATTTTCGCTACAGCAACTCTAAAGGCTAATCAGAATAGCTACCAATACGCTCTGCATTTTGAAGTAAATAAATTTAGCTGTAAATTTTACGTTAACAATATGCACTACATACGCAGGCATACGCTGACATCCTTATCGGGAGGTATATGTTTGAAACGCAGAGTATGTTATTTATAGTGGAAACGTTTCCGCTACTTTTGTTTCAAAGACTTTAATGTCATTGTTAAACGCCGAGTTACTTTTATCAACCATGCTCCTCTGTAGAGCATGAATTGTTCAGCCAGCGCCAAAAATCAACTCGTGCCATCACTACTAAGTCGGTCGCTCGTTCAGCCTATTTTCCCACTACTTCTCAGAGACAAGCAGAATGTGAAGAATAATAAATATGAATGCTATTTCACCATCTTACTCACATTGCAAAGCGGGAACGGGTGAAAATTTTTGTAAAAGATTTAGAACGAAACGACCGAATGTGACATGTGATATGAACGTGACGCCGGGGATACTGAGCGAAAGGGGATGGTTCTGTGCGCTTTAACAACTTTAAACTTTTTATCTTTGAATGCCATTTCGTATTATTATTCGATATATTACATTTTATTTGTCTGTTAATGCATTTCAGAGTTAAATTTCAAGGCAATCTTTAATTCTAACCCTCAGTTATTTCCACAACAAACGAGTGTAAGTAACCCTGCCGATTTTTTTCCAAATATTTCGGAGCTAATTACTTTGAATAATGCAGTCTCGTGCATTCCAGAGTTACTGCAGCGAGTAGAATCCTTGGAGCAGTCGACTATAGAAGCCAACACCAGCAGCCCCCAGGACCTGGAAGAGATGACCGATCTCCTGGACCAATACATAGGTGAGCTCTCAGGAGCCATTAAAGACCCCTGCGTTAACATGGACTCCGAAGATATTGCTTCCGTGCAACAAGCCCTCCTGTCTGCACGAGCACGCCTCAATAGCCTCATTATGAACGCATCCAGAAGTGACCCCGACTCCATCACCCCGCACCTGCTGACCAGCATAGCCTCTGTGTGCTCCAGACTCACGCTGCTGAGGGACGCTGTGCTCCAGACAGAGGACGCAGCTACCGTGGCTGATGAGAGGGACCTGAAGGAGGCAATCAGAGCTCAGAACTACTTGTATCAGCTGTTCAGACGTGAAGGTAAGTCGTTTCAATGTGAAATTTTAATTTGATTGTAATTTCTGGAATAACTTACAGAGGTTTTCATTGCGAGGTGTAGCTTGTATTTTACTCAGCTGTTCATGGTTTTATTGCATTGTTAAACCATAAACTATTTGGGCGGTAATTAGGACGACGCTTTCCTACTAGTTAAATTTTCAAACCTCAAACTTTTGCTCAATGAAAAGTTAGATTGTACTTCTTCTGTTGGTAAGAATCATATTGATACAGTATGGGCAAATTTTTTTACTTTGTATCGTCAGATCTCGCTTTATCTTTCTGTTTTTCATTGATGGGTTTAACTTTAAAACGCAAGCAAAGCTATACAATACAAAAGGTAAATACTTTGTATGTGACCAACTTTGGAATAAACTATGTTTCTTTCTCTCTTTCTTTTCTATACAGAAATGACTAATCAAGTTTACCGCGTAAACCAACTTGAACGCCAAAAAAATTTGAAATTTAGCGGGGCAGGTATATGCTGTAAACGGTACGATAGGAAAGCGTAAAGGCTCTTTATTCCATTATTCCATCGGATAATTTTTAATCAACTTCGTTGCTCTTATTCAAGAGTTGTACTCATAAGAGCTCCTGTGTAATTGTTCAGAGTTGAACTACAAAGCAATGGGTATTCGAGAAATAGGATTCTCCTCAAAGTTTGAATTTAGGCTTCAGCAACTGGTGCCTTCAGCATAATGGTGTCAAAGATGTCCCCTAATGAAGTTGGACAGCAACATCAATGAAAATTTAAATGTATAGTTCAAAACTAAAGTACAAAATTAGTAAAAGTAATAAAACCATATTACAGTGAATGTATTTCAAAACATTTTTTATCACACATAGCACAGCGGAATAATACATTTTAATAGCTGCGATATGTAATTGAGCTATATTTTGTGACTTGTTCATGGCTGTGCACAGTACCAATGATGTGATATTATCTTCAGAGAACTCACGGGAAAAAACATTAGCTCACTGCTCAAGTGATCTTGTGCTACATATGCAGTCTAACATATCCTTAAATTAGTAAAAAGTTAGCTTATTTCTCTTTTGATACACAACTATCAAACATCTATTACATTTTTCTCAGGATTCTAGTACAAAAAGCACTATCAGACTAATAATTATCGTTCGTGTCCTCAAAATTGCAGTGAATGTGTAAATTCTAACACTTGTTCATTGCAGATATTGGTTCTATTGACGCTGCCCTTCGTCATATTTATCATTATGATTATTATCGTCCTATTTGTCATTGTTCCTAATTTGTATAATTTATTTTGAATCCAGCTTGAACTTTTGTCTTGCCTGCGTACGCGCGTGCGTGGAGTGTCTGCCGTGTTTTGGTTGTGCACGTGTCTGTGGAGAACATGTTGTAAATTATGCCCGAAAATTAGACGGAGTGAAATGAGTGACGTATGTGACATGCTTTAATAATACGTGTAATGATATGAATTTAGTAAAATACAAGACAGAAGAATGTTGTTTTCTTCGGTTCCCTTCTACATAAGTGGCTTGTCGAAGGCGGATACCGCGAAGCGGAGTTTCCAAGGGTTGTGCTGCAGTAGTTTTACGACGGAACCGAATACTGATTAACGTTATTAGTGTTTTGCTTAAAGTCTAATTGTGACCGTGGAAACTTCGGTAACAGCTGAGGTATTTCCCTCTTATCTGCTGCAGGCACGGTTTTTATAACGTGTGCTGTCATTTAGGATCACCGACAGTTTGGCTGAGTTGGTTCTTCCTGAAACCCAATGTGGCTTAAGGGGTGAGAGACGTAGTTTTCGTTGCAAGACATCTGCAAAAAAAGAGCCATGAACAAAACCAAAGCCTGATCTTGATTTTTTCGACCTTCAGAAGGCTTTTGACGCGGTGAACCGTTAACTCTTGAGGTAGATGCGAAACACGGCTGTACTCGGAAATTTGTTGCAATCCTCAAGTCCCTTCACGACATCGCTCAGGCACGGCTCAGGCACTGACTTTCATGTAACCACGGAGTGCTTTCTTTGGGAAAAGAAGCTTAAACATCACATTCCTCACATCCCTCTCGCGTTAGTAGTTATACGGCATTGAAAACTCAACCGTAAAACGCATTCGAATTAATAAATATACTTGTTTGCGAAACACCTGGCCCATCCACCATGGGAGCTGGTGTGAGACAGAGATGCGTTATTATTGTCACTCGATTTTTTAACTTGTTTCTCACCTCCGTGCTATTGTGCACTGCAAGACATATTGTTTCACCTGATAGTGGTATTGGTTCAGCCCGCAGGCTTGACAGTAGTTTATTCAATCTTTAAAGGCTCACTGCTTGCACTCCGATGTCGAAGGAGTCCATCCACGGCCTGCAGTGCGCTAAAGATGATGCTTTCTTTGGCAACAACGCTGAGCGGTTACGGGGACTAAACTCAACTACCACCGCGTGCAAGTGCGCTGGATCACGCGTAAGCACCAAGGGTATAGAAGTGCTTTGTATGTAAAGACGCAAATGAGATTTGTATCTCTAATTGTGGAAAGAGTGCATCAGAAAATGTTTCCCACTTTAAATACTAAGACTCGACGCTCACGAACATCTATGACCACTTAAACGAGATTCAATGCCTCATTTCACTGCCAGGTTTTTCATTTGGTCGCTTGGCGCGTAGAGTTTTTCTTAACAGAAGCCGCAGGGTTCCTACTAGAGACTCAGTTTACAAGGCAGTTTGTATAATAATATTGCTGTATGGCTGCAAAACGTGGGTGTTTTATCGGAAACCCATTAAATCTCTAGAAAGTTTTCATATACGCTGTCTAATGCGTATCCATTAAAGTTGTGGGATGAGGTTACTCATATTGACATTCGGCGACGCACTGGTATCGAGTCGGTTGAGAGGATACTGATTGAAAAGAAATTGAGGTGACTTAGAAATACAATTTGTGTGCCCAGCTTCCGCTTACCCGAGAAAATGCTCTATGGTGAGCTTTCGTAGGGAAAAAAGTCAGTCGGTGGGTAGCCGAAACTCTACAAGGACCGTGTGAAAGGCTTTCTGAAGAGGTGTGTCATTCAATCGGCTGAACTTGAAAACCTGGAGCCAGACAAGGTTACGTGGATAGAGATTCCAAATTCTAGTCTGTAAATTTACACTGCCAAGATAACCTTCACTACATTAGAGATTCTCTCACAAAGCCATTGGGAGCCATCACACGTCAAGGTGGTTTCATGCATTGCGTGTGGCCAGCTCTTCGGGTAACGCCTTGGCTTCCAGAGCCACCAAAGGGCGAGCCATAGTGTGCCAGAAGTAGACTGACAAAATTGGTCACATGGCAAATTTCATCTGCCCTGTATGGAATGACGTCTGCGACGGCTACTCTAAGCAAACAAGTAAGCCCTGTGGAGAATCATGAGAACTGAGAGTGTGATACAGGAGAAGGTTGAACGCGCTACATATGAGATACTTGAAAGGCATGGTGTCACGTGAAAAGACAGATTGAAGAATGAAGAGGTAGACATAAGAACAAGTGTTGCCGGCGAGCTAGCGCGTAGAGCTGATAAAATAGTATTGTACTGGCTTATGCATATGATGAAAATGAATGAGTGTTGGGTGGTAAAGAGAATAAGTATGCCAAACGCTTCTGGAAGAGGGACGAGGGCTAGGCCCCCTTTTCATTTAATAAAATGAAGCGAAAGATAAGTTAAAAGAAGTACAAAAATCTCTGGAGAAAGCAAGGCTGCGTATGAGAGATAGGAGCAAATGGAGGACGGCATACAGTGCATGATTGTGGTTTACGCAGCCCCAATGGACATACTTTCTTTTCTGAGTGCCCTCGTGGGACCATGGCTTTACGTTGTCGGAAGGGTATGGGGGTGACCGACAAAGACCTTCATTGTGGGAGTAAACCATCTGTTATAAAGGGCCAAGAAATTATCAAACGTTAAGGCTTCAATTACATTTTTATTTTTCTGTTTGGAACTGTGAACCCTCCACCTTATGTATCTCGTCAATATAAGAAGAAATGGTCGGGCATTTGCTTTGACTCTGTTTGACTCTTTCAGTAATTGCGGATCATAAGCCCTTGATTAATATGATTAATACGTCCTTATGTCATATTA
>VOMN01010881.1:0-44094 GCA_014899125.1 Orchestia grillus
GTGAACCACCGATGAAGAGTTCCTCTCACTTCATAGTGTTCCACTTTGGACAGAAGGATCTTATGATCTACAGTACCAAATGCTTTTTTGAAATCTAAAAATATGGGGAATATGAGAAAACTCTCACCAATGTTTGTGTTCAAATATTGAAGGTGATTAAGAATGGCTCGAGTCGTTGATCTCTAAGACCGTAAGCCAAATTGTTTGTCATATGTATAAGAATTACGTTCAAGATATGAACACGATTTTTTGGGTGCTATTTTTTCATCGCACAATGCATGAAATAATTTGAAGCTCTTACGTACCCAAAAGACAGTTCTAATTCAATAATTTGGATTCACAATCAAAGACCGACTAAGTTAAGAATTTTCCGATATCCGAACAGTTACAATGATTAGTATTATTATTACTAATAGCACAGCCACTGTCAGCCACAGCCACCGCTGGCGCACTCACTCACCATTACTCTGCGGAGCAGGCAGGCCAACGCCACCTTCGTCAAGTTTCCTCTTCTTTAGGATGTTAATTTTGCCTTGCCAAGGTTCCGACTCTGAGAGATCTCGTTTGCTTGACTCTCTACTATTGGTAGAATCTTCTGTGGGGTCGTCAGGATCCACATCTTCTCCATCTGCATTGTAATAAAACACACAAAAGCGAAAAGCTGAGTGGAATCTCGAGACACAAGCAAGTGTCTACTCGGGGGACACCGTATAATTGAATTACACAATAACAAACTGTAAGCACATTCAGCATCGTCCAAGGAAAGACCTATTCCTGATGAAGATGCTGCTAACTGTAGCATAAGATTCTGCAAGCTCCTCGAGTCTACACATGCGTAGTTGCATTCAACATGCACAGGAAACATTAGTGTCAGCGTTACAGTGTCTGCGACCGGTGCGCGTTGGAGCAAGCATCACTAGACACATTCTGAACGTGTGAGCACGACTCACGACTAAAACCTTTTCTGTGCTAAATTATTTTGTACCCGTAGTTGAGTTTATTATACATCAATATTAGTTTGTTATCACTTTTAAATCAAAATATTTTATTATACAGCTTCCGAAATTCAGGCGTAAATAATAGTCTTCATATAAAAAACAATCTTGCTTTCAAACAGAAACTTGACAGTTCGAGTAATTTTTACGATTCTTCATTGTGCCGTTTCTAGTGTGGACACCACACCGAGGAACAGAAGGGCTGACGGACAAACATCGCCTCGCAAGGCTAGACGCCGAGGTCAGGACGACTTGACGCCACTACACTGGCACACGGAGGGTCCGGAAAGACGCCTCGTCTACCTTCAGTAAAACGGAAAACTTGCTCGAAAATCGAACCCATTACTGATTCTTAAAACTAGCGCCGTTGCATTTACTATGCGCGGTTGGGAGTGGGATCTGACGACGGCAATCCCTCTGAGCAGAACAGCGCTAAAAAGGTTGCACCGATACACAGACAAACCTATGAATTGCAATGAACTATCGAAATTATCAGTACTGAAGGTAAATCATTTCCTGGTTCAACTTAACTTTAATACAAATACTTATCGTTCCTAACAAAGAAGCACGGTTTTACAGTAACATCTTTTCAACTGAACTAACAAAAAAGGGCTAGTTTCTCGTCTCTCAACACGAAATGTTTAAAAGATATACCCCCCCAAAAAAAATCGGGTGCAGCACTGCAGATGTTTTTAGAACTCCCCTCACAACACAGCTGGAACATACCCTCGCCATCGTAGGAGTAGGTGTCTTGGTAACGAGAGGCCTGGTTGTGCTGTCGGCCGCTCTTTCCGAGTCCCGAAGAAGGCGCAGTGCTGCTGCTGCACAGCGTGCTGCGTGCCTTCACCCGCACCAGTTGGATTTTGGTGGCTATGTTCCCACCGCTGATGTTAGCTGATAAATTCTCAATTGCTCCGTCTGAAGAGAGGTAAAATGTCCACAGTTAAAACACAAGACAGCTGAGAACTGAGACCGAATTGGGTTGGTCACAGTACAGCAGCTACAATGTTACATTCGAGTCTTGGCATAACTGACTTCTTTTCAAAAATAAAATTATTTTTTCCCAGAAGCAATTCAAGTATAAAAATACAATAAGGATAGATGACAATTTTGCTAACCATACGAGTATCACGTACAAGAGCACCTCAATTATATTTAATTGCAAGATCAGAATAATAGACCTACAAATTCGTGTTAGACATCCTCGTACAGGCGAAGCACGCAATGCCACCTGTATATAACGTGCTACAGAGCTTTAACACGTTGGCTGCGATGATATTATTTTCCTAGGGGCAAAACGACCCACCGGTGGGTCATTTCGCGGTCAATGTGTTAAATTAAGAAAATCAAACAGAATGTTCAACACAAAGCTATGAGACGGTGACGCGTGAGAAATGGAATTAGAAAATTTACAAAGGCGGGCACAAACTCGTCAGCCCACTACAAGTAACGGCTCATAGCACCGGGGGTGCGGTGGTGCAGCATAAACCGATACCCACTCAACACTGGGCTACCGCTTCAAGTCAAGCCTACCGCTTCAAGTCAAGCCTACCGCTTCCAGTCAAGCCTACCGCTTCCAGTCAAGCCTACCGCTTCCAGTCAAGCCTACCGTTTCCAGTCAAGCCTACTGCTCCTCTGTGGCCTTGACAGCAGCACAAGACTTCTGGACCTGGTCGTAAAAGCTTGCAGAAGCTCAGTTCCTGACGGTTAATAGACGTAAATAAAACGCTCTTGCAGACCCTCAATCGTCACCGAGTTTACACGCTGTATTAGCCGTACGTATTCTGTGCCCCTTATAAGTGGACCAATTATTAAAATCAATACCATCCGAAGCTAAGACCTGCATGTTTTTAGTTCATTCACCATCTAAAAAATTACACTACCAAGAATCAAAAGTGGAATTGTACTGCGGGCAATGACGACTCCTTTCAACAGAGAAAACGAAGAGCTGTGAAATTAAAAAACAAAAGCTTCAACTGAAAATGACACGAAACTTTCGAAAGCCCATTGACATGTAATTCTATATTTTCAAAAATACGTTTTCAGAATTGAAAGTGACTGTAAAACACAAATTCTTCACACGGGAGAATCGGACCAGGAATTTTAACCACATTAGTTCGGAAGAGAACACAGTCCACTTGTACACAAAACGCGACACAAAAGCCACTGAAGTCTGATCAGGAACTCTGAACACGCACCGACTTAGCAAGCCAAAGCGCTAGTAACAAAGCAGGAAAAACTATGAAATCAGGCGCCTCACCATCAGCAGTTTCAGCAACACTCGCCGAGGCATCAGACGTCGCCTCAGAAGAGTCCACTTTGATGTCACCGCTGGCAGACATGGGAACCTTCAATAGAATCGCTGAAAATGGAAACAAAATATTCGTTAGAATATCACAGAGTCTTCGGATTTGACACGGTGCCATATTCTCTCCGTGCTTCCCACAGTGGACAAACGCAAGGGGAAATTTTATCCAAGAAGTCAGTCTTGCGTGTTGCCTCTGAATGACGTGCGCTGAATGTGGATAGAGCGAGGCATGTGTTAACCACTGCTAGGGAGAGAGAATAGACATCACTTGATAACTTAATGAAGCGAGGCAAGTGTTAACCACTGCTAGGGAGAGAGAATAGACATCACTTGATAACTTCACGAGTCTCTTAAGACCCCGCAACCGTCCCTGCCACCACTAAGTGACTCGACGACGCAGATTCCACACGAGTCTCAGAAATGACGCATTCCAGAATCACTCATAACACCATGTGGCCGCAACGAAAAATGAGAACATTGACAACCGGCATCGTAATATCAAGAAAAAACTCCAAATTCAAATCATGTCAATTTGAGCAAAGTATGTAATTTGTAGTTTGTCAGCACTGTACTGCAATGATAAATGGGTTAGGCCTCATTCACCGCAAAGAAATCAGTTCACTTCATTTGGTTATCAAAAAGATGATCCCGATGCAGTCTACATTAAGCATTGCTTGAAAACTAAACAGACTCTTTAGTGGATACATTGGATAAAAAATGTAACATAATATAATATAAAACAACACAACAAAACGTAGTTGAAAATTTAAATGAGCAACAAAGGTTATATATTAACAAACAAAACATTATTAAACCAAAATCATCTATACTAGATTAGCCAAAACTAAAATTCATCCCGAGTGGAACTGCCGCTCTTGGTAAAATCAGGCCACTCTTCTATCGCAAGAGATCAGCTGTGTTGGGACACCAGCCAGTGCAAAACTAAGCTATCATATTTGAAATATCGAGGACGAGAGGAAAAATGTGGATTCGTAGAAAAATTGAAGAGTTGACGTATAAAATTTTCTATTCTCCTCACTCTAATGGCAATAAAAGACACCAGTCGCAACCAGTCACCACGTCTGGAAACTCACGCTTGTTGGCGCTGTTCAGGTCGACGAGGGACGGCAGCTTGCTGGTGAGGTTCTTGAAGGTCTTGGAGGCGGTGAACTCCTGCAACGTGACGCCCTTCGGCAGGTGGAGCCTCACAACTGCACAGCACACACACACGCCATCATTCGATGCTTGCAGTAAATGAACGCCACTTGAGAAAAGTAAGGCTTGAAAAGTGTCAAGAACTGTAAACCGAAACAGTCCAATTGCGCACACACTCGCTCTCCCAGAAGCAAAGAATGGTAGGAAAAAAGATGAAGACTGCAGAAGCGAACGTGGCAATTACCGTATCCATAGAGCACCCAAGCGCTGCTATAACCAACTCAATTACTGCACTATTTACAGTGCACTCGTGAAACAGGTCAAACCTTTAATAAAACGGTATTTTTAAAACTCGTTCGAGTTGAGAGAGGGAAAACCTAGAAGGATAAGAAAACCGCTACAATAAATACACTGTCAAATACTCAGCATCTACAGACAAGAACACTTGATTAAACTTCAATCGTGTAGACAGGTGTAAATACTTCACACCGTCTCGCACCTTCTTGAAGTTGAATTTCATCACGAGCCTCAATTGTCATACTGAAGAAAATCAAAGACGTTCAGGAGAGAGAAAGCCCAGTCAATGTGGAGGAGACACGGCGCTCTATAGAAATTGAAGCTACAAGTGAAAGTAAGTATTGCTTAGAATCAACGCAAGAACCAGAATGACCGTATATTGTTGTATTTCTATACCTAACATTTAGCTAGGAAATAACTCCGAAAAGTGATAAATTTACCTCCAATAACACTGTTGCCCCGCCTCGGAGTCCAGAAACGTGGAAACTATTGCTTAAAATCCACGCTCTGACCAAGACCAAGGAAACGGGCAACTCTTTCCTCAGGAAGGACGAGCTAACTCATTTTGACCCAACTCAAAATTTTAAACCTTCAACTAGTAAACTCGTCAAAAGGTTAAATTTAAAACAAAAAACCTCGGCACATATTTACGCGCCTTCTCATATCTTTTCTCGGTACAATTGAGCTATTTTTGAGCGTACTAACGACCCTTAAAAAATAAAATAAATACGTCTCTAGACCTCGAGTTTATAGGGGCAAACCTCCCAGCGAGGGGGTTAAGGCGACCACTGAGTTCAGATGATGATGACGAAATATCGAGTATCCGGCCCTAGCTCGAGCTTTTGCCCAGGCTCGAATGCCAGCTCAACAAGAAATAACTTGAATTGTATAGCTGTAAATTGTGTTTGAACAGTACGAGTAGAATATGATGCTACTTTTCATTCCAGGCTCTCCAAACGTTCGCCATGATACTCGTAGTTTTACCGAAATAATACTAGGGGAAAATGATATGCAAGTAACCTAACATTGATCTTCTGTATTGAAAAATTAAACAATGTGAACAAAATACGTATTACTTTGAGAATGGCTCAAAATTGTTATGAATGATTCTCAAAACAAGCACCAAGCTAATCCTCGACATGTACTGGCTGCAGGACATGTCTAGAATAAAACAACCTCTGACTAAAATGAAGAGACTTCTTTCTCACAAGTTACGGCAATAATTATTTCACCTCTTGGATGCAAGAACTTTTTTGCTTAATTTTATGTCAATAATATGCTGAATTTTAATTAATGACCTAAATAAACTCTAAAAGGGAACAAAATTCGCAATAAACGAGTTTCGATTCCGTAAAAACTTTCAGGTTCATGTTAGCAAGCTTAACGTCAAAAAATCAACATGTGAAAGCGTCAGATCTTTGAACAACCCGTGCACAAGAAAATCTACTCCAATTATGAGCTACAATTCAAGCTGATAAATTCACGAGAACCAAATAATGTTTATGGAGATAAATTGTTTGAGGTACAGGAATCAACACTACTTGGACCAGCATAGTAATTTCAATAGAACACATTCTTAATGGATGGGAAAAGAGCCCCACCGACCTTGCTCAAACACCGTAATGACATGCACTCAAATATTATTAACACACAGAATAATTGTTGCTTATTTCGGAAATTGGACTTCTAAGAGCGCAGCCCTGTATGAAGCATGTACGTGGATGCCCCAGCAGACCCCCCACTGCCCCACACCTTTCTTTGCAGCACCATCAGTGCCGGAGACGCCAGGTTGGAGCCCCTGCAGTGAATCAATTGTGTCGATCTTAAGCTCGAGCATCTGGCTGGACGAGGTCTGTTTGTGGCTCGCAGCGTCCGTGCTCGTCTCGAAAGACTGATCTTCACCTGATAAATATGAAAATTGAATGAATAAATTTGAGAGTAACCGAGTGTGCAACACCGAATGGGCTCGGCATGAAGTGGAACAGAGAGCTAACCATATTCACTGCAGATGACTCGTTTGAGCAGCGTATGGTAATATGGCAGCCGAAACGGGAATATTGAATACATACTCGGTTATGGGAAACTTAGGGAGAATTTAAGGATCTCCACTAAGGAGAAGTAATGAGCACGTTTTTTCAAATATTAAGTTGATGAGAACAGAACATCTTAAGTAAGATTCCCTAGTTTATGAAGCTAAATAAAAAGATGAGTAACATTAGCGATAAGATTGTCCTACATATCAATAAAATGGCAATTTTTTGCTTCCAAATTCAATTCTGGGCAAAGTGTTTAGAAAATTTGCCCTAAAAAATGCAAACAAGGATGAAATTTTTATTTTCAAATGAGGAACTGATAAATTACTAGTAAGCAAGTCAAGTTTTTACATTGTATTGGGTTGCCTGGAAAATTCACGCCGATTTTTAAGGGAAAGAAAAAGGTCAAGAAATATTGACCATTAAATCTTAAACCAACAAAGTATGAACCATTTTGTTGCATAAAGCGTTTCCATCTTCTCTTCAACTTGAAAATACTCTCCTCCCAAAATTGCGGCGGTTTCATGACAAAGAATTCACCAAGGTATCTTTTTAAGTCATCCAAAGAACTAAAATTTTTACCCCTAAGACCTGAATAAGTGAAAATCCTAAGGAGCAATAGCTGGTGAGTATGGAGGGTGGGATGAAATCCTAGCCAAGCTGCAACAAATTTTGTTTGCTTTCCAAAGAAACGTGTAACCTCACATTACCCTGATGGGAAAGCAGCACCTTTTCTGTTGGCCAATTCTGGACGTTTTTCTTGAATTGTTGCTTTTAACTAGTTCAGATGTAAGAAATATTCAGCAGAATTAATTGTCTGGTTACTTGGGAGAAGCTTATAGTGCAGAATTCCTTTCCAAACCCATCAGACACAAAGCAAAACTTTCTCAATGTGAAAACCCACTTCTGGATTGATTGAGGGAGGCTCATGTCGCTTACTCCTGGATCGTTTTTCTTTAACATTTAGGTCAACAATCCATTTCTTATCGTCAGTCACAATTTGCTTCAAAAAAGGTGCGTTTTAAATAGCAAAATGTTCTCACTCAAGTCATGCGGCGCCCAAATCTTCGAGCGATTTGCAAGCCCAAGCTTCACCATGTGCTCATGAACGGCGAATTTTGATAGGTTGAGGCTTTCTGCCAATTCTTGGGTTGTGCTTGTGGGTTATTCTCAATGAATGACTTGACTTGATTTGTATGGATTGATCAAGATGGTTTGCCTGATTACTCTTTATCAATAAGGCTACAATTTCCAGATCAGAACCTCGTAAACCACTTCCATAGTTCTTTTGGATAAGGAATCATCACCCTGGGCATATTTCTTTTGTTGTCTGTGAGGCAGTTCTTCTCTTATGGAAATAAAAAGCATCAAGTGGCACAAATGAATTTTTAATCTCAAATTTTAAAGGGTTACAGAATTAACACAGGTTGTAGGATTTCAAGCTTTCTTCCAAGAAAAAATAGCTTAAAGTGTGCTTTAAATGGAAGTGTAGTCATATCCTGTTTTACTGACTCAATCATGTTCTAAAATAAGTTGAAATATGAACTATTAAAAATTAGCCCAAACTCTCTGGACATCCCAGTATGAACTGTTTCCTATTTCTACTACAACTTCGAAAGCTTTCACAATAACTAGCACTACCAATGAAAATCTCAACCATTTAGCAACAGGATTACAACTCTCCTGATTGAGAAGCATGCAGTCTCTCAAAGAAAGAAAATTTAATTTAATAATAAAATTCTGATTGAGAAGCATGCAGAAAAGAGTAACAAACGCCATGCTAGGAAAAATCAAAAACATTTTATTGGAAGACAGCTCAGAGAATACAGCTAGTTGACTTTTACCATCACAGATGGCAAGCTCTGAGTTTCATGTAGTGCATCGAGTACCTACAAGGATAAGAAGCCAAAGAAAAATTTTCCGACTTTTTTTCTGTTCAAGGCAAAAATTATATTAATTGCTCACTGTCCAGAAAATGAAATGATGGGATCGACATAAGGGTGCCAAAAAAGTCTCATTTTTTATGGTCTTCCCATTGCTTATGGTTAGTTGTTCCAGAACTTAAAAATCCTAAATTTTTCAAAATTCTTAAACATAATAGCACAATTAAAACCTGAAGCCTGCTCTGGTACAAAGCAAGTGAAATAAACTAACTCCAGGGGTTCTAGCTTCAGCTACACGTACATTCCTGAGTGTATGTACACGGATTTTAATTAAACCTAATTCAATTCTAACTAATCAAGGATTTAGTAACTGAAGCAAAGAAGCAGACCCACCTTCACTGTCAGCCTCATGAGCATCCTCACCCAGCTCACACTCAACAGGCACATGCACCAGGGGACTTGGAGCTGCAGGGGCTTTAGCCACATCACACAGCACAGCCCTGGATGCCTCCGCAGTGACTGGTTTTGGTGCTATAGCTGTCGGCCATGAGGAGTACTCTGGAAAACAAGTATAATTCAGCACAACCCAAGTAAACTTGATGCTTACATTAACTGACCTCAATCCAGTGAACTTGGGAACAAGTGGGATATCTGAATATGCCCAACCTGGTCCATCTTAGATAGTGATCAAAATTTTTCAGTTAGAACTCTCCTATGGGCTTATGAATGCTTCAATGTTCTTAAAACTGTGCAAATGCTGCTTAAATGTCCAGTACTATGAACCACTTCTAACATTTCAAGCCATTGAAGTGGGCATCAACTCTACAGCAGAAAATCCAAGAGAACACAATGTAAATGTAATAGTAGTAGTAGTAGTAGTAGTAAGGATAGCAGCACTTCAGTAACTATCTATCTTGCAATGAAAGAATAGGGACCATTTAATACCAATTTAGTAGAAGGGGAATCTATACACAAGGTGTGTTCCCACACAAGATACCCTGCACATAGAAATAACAAGTTATGAAGGAAGTGGAAGAAAAGATAAAGAATAATCAGTAAAGAGGCATGAGAATTGAATGAAGCAAAGTGGGCACAAAAGATAAAAGTCCCAAAGGCCTCTTTATAGCTCAGGTAACCTAACAGTGCCCCCCTGGGGGCACTAGTCCCCATAGCATAAGATACACAAACCTAACTAATCTAACCCTATTGCCTAGCCTACACTCCCTGAGGTGGAACAAAATGTAAAATAAATAAACAAAGATGTAGGTATGCACAAAGAAGCACATTTACTAACATGGAATAAATGTAGATATAAGTTTATCAATGATTTGAATTTCATATTCTCTATATTCAATTTTGGAACGATCTCATTCTATGTGTACATGTAGATGTATTAATGACTTGACTTTCACCTGAAATTTCCCTGAATAGTTTTGGTAACTTTATAGAGATTAAGACAAGAGCAAGCACAATTTGATGTAATTGTTTTTTGAATAGAATATAAAAAGT
This sequence comes from Orchestia grillus, assembly GCA_014899125.1. NCBI lineage: Eukaryota > Metazoa > Arthropoda > Malacostraca > Amphipoda > Talitridae > Orchestia > Orchestia grillus. Next base: position 10,181 of record VOMN01010881.1, read on the forward strand.
AGTCTTACCAGCAAACTTCTTTGAATGGTATACAAAAAGTAACCTTACAAGTAAACTTCTTACCTCACCTTGATGATGAGTTCCTGATAGAGATATTTCAATGCATTTCAAGAAATCCGGATGGATAAATGTATAATACTTATTACAACACTATTCAGAAAACAAACAACACTGATAGATATTAAATTTTGTACTCAACTTATCATACTAGTGGTATCATTGGCATATCACAGCCACTGATGTGTTATGGTTTCCTATGATTCAAAGGTAACAAAAATTTAGCTAAAGCTATAGAATTCCTAATGTAATGGAGTTTTTCAAATGCATCCAGATGTTAGAGAAGTTATTACCATTTAAGTATGAATAAGTATTTAAAAATCATACCTACTTCTTCAAATATTAGTTTTGCATATAATAGCAACATTCTTTACCATTTGGTTCCACTCATCTGACAGAAGTGCTCCAATATAGAGAAAAACATGAACATAACATTTCACTGTGAACATGTACAAACAACTTACCTGTAGCTTTAGAAGCGACTGGCAGAGCTTGATCTGGCAATGCATTGGGCAGGAGTCTTGGCTTCTTAAAGCTTGCATGCGTATTGAACTGGCGGTTGCTGAAGTGTTTAAAGCATACTTGATGCATGTACTTGTAGGAATTGCCTGAGGGCCTCTGCAAGTCCAGCCTGCCCACCCGTCGCAGCCACAGCGTAGCACTGTACTTGTCCGCAGGCAAGAAGAACATGCTCACATCTGGACCAGCTCCAGATGCATTTGGGCAATTGGAAACAATGCAGTTGTTTGACATCTTGTCTTGCTGTCTTGGCACTTGAGAGATGTTTGTTGGAATGACTCACAACCGCTGTCAATTGTCTCAAAATCTATACTTGTATTTCTTCATTCTTCAGTATTTTAATCTTGAACCTTATAAGACTTAGCTGTTCAGTAAGATCTTAACACAAATCTAGTGAAAATTATTATCTTTTATTTGAATTTGTATAAAAATCTGTAATTAAATTTTAGAACAGAATCAGTGGAAATGAATTATACTCAACATTCCACCTAATTAGCAAAAAATGGGACACAACCAATTCTAGTACAGGAGTAAATATATCCATTATCAACATTACACATACAATACAAGTAATTACTTTTCACTGTTTATATTATACTATACTTTCATATTTGGCTCCAGTTAATTCAAATGATTAAAACTATTAGGAGTACAGAAATTTAACCTGCACCTCATTTGAGATTGCCAGCGCTTGCAGACCCAGGACTCGTATTAGAGTGAAAACTTTGTAATTCTGTTAATGACTTTAATAAGTGATTAATGATGATACTAATCTCATTTGAAAGTATTCCATTTACTTTCTAAATCACTTCCTGAAATTAAACATTAAAATAAGCTGAAATCAAAACTATTCAACAAACCTGATCAATTCGTTATCATTTGCAGTGCAAGACATATAGCCAATATCTATGAATTTATACAAACATTGTGTCAAATATTTTCCAAAATTTTAGAGCAAATTCTGTATGAGACATGATAGTTTCCCTAATATATTATCAGGTATAGAGTTCTGTACATAATACAGGCAATTAAATAGGAACTGCCAGCTATGGTAAGGTTCTTTAATATAAGTTGCAAAAGAAAAACACAGGTTGTCATTAACCTAATAGTCAACACAAGCAGGGTTGCAGAGTTGAAGGGTTTGGAAGGAGTTGCAGTCAAACTTGTAAGAATGTTAAGATTTAAAGACTTTTTAAATTTATTTACAAAGTTAAATTAAATTACTTTTTCAGGTGCTTTGTTGGTTTATTTTTACCTGCTACACACTCAAACACTCATGGCTCTTCTTTGACTAATTATTATTAACCCTTTGATGTCATTAACTATCAGCTGTAAACCAAAATAAATTTTTCCTCCGTGTCTTTACTCAACTTTGGCTCAAAAAGCATAGCAACAATCTGACAAAATAGATAAAATGGATGAAGATATAGTACATAATATCAGTAATTAGTATTAGTAATGAGGTAATTATAGTAAAATTAATTATAATATTATCATGCACATTTATTTATTTTTAGTTCATTTATATTTCCTACTTATTCAAAGCATTTTTATCAATAAAAAGAAAGTATAATTCACAACAACTCGTAATCTACACTCATATATTATAAGGGACCTATACATTTATAAATTTAATAGCTCCAACTTCTAAGGAAAAAAAAAGTATCAACATGACCTCAAACATTACAACCACTAATGAGTATAAGTAGTAGTAGTGAAAGCAGCGCTTCAGCAACTCAAGGCTATGTTCCACCGAAAGAGTAGGGACCATTTAGTGTGGACTTAAGAGAACGGGGAATTTATGCACAGGGTGTGTTCCCACACAAGATCCCCTGCGCATAGAAACAGCAAGTTGAGAAGGAAGAAGAAGAAAAGACAAATAAGAAATAGCAAAGAAGGAATGAAAACGGAAAGAAGCAAAGTGGGCACAAAAGACAGAAGTCCCGAAGGCCTATCTAAAGCTGAGGTAGCCTAGCGGTGCTCCCCTGGGGGTGCTAGTTCCCATAGCATAGGATAGGCAAACCTAACTAACCTACCTCTATTGCCTATGGCCTATCCTATGCCCCCTGAGGGGTACAACCACTAATACATAGACAATTCAGATCTTAAGAAATTCATCTTTGGTGTCTAAAAATATAAAAAATGAGCAATTTTTAAATAAAATTTCACAAACATAAGAGTATTCTTCAAAGCATCCTCATTAAAAATATAAATATCAAGATCTTTATAACTTTTAAGCTAATAAAAATGAATGTATTTTACATTGATTGGTTTCAATAGTGAACCATGGGGAATCTCAGCACAATTTGAAAATATAAAAAGATTTTATAACAGAGACGACTATTGTACAGATAAAATTTAAAATCGTAAAACTTTATCTTATAAATGAGTGATCTTCAGCTAAACAATGTTCTCTAATAGAAGTAGACAGTTGTGTGAAGTTTAGTCCCATTCTAGAGGAGACACTTATGCTGCCTGCATCATGCAAACAATTTGAGAGCAGTGCTTCCAATATAAGATTGCTTGCAGCAATCACACATTTATACATAATATCACTAATGATCACTGTACATCAACATGTCATGAGCTTCCCTCCTTTCAAAGTAGGAACCTATGTTTATATTACTAAGAAAAAATGTGAACATTTCTCTCTACATAGCTATCATATGTAGATTTATACATATTTTTGTTATTGTTCAATAGCAAGTAATGAAATGGTACAGAATAGATAATTAGTTAATTTAAAACTCCCAACTTACATGAAATGTGATCTACAGAGAATAAACAGAAAAAAAATTTGTAGTTCATACCTCAAAAAATGTAGAACTTATGTACAAATGTGTTCCCACACAAGATTCTCTGTGCAAAGAAACATCAAGTTGAGAAATTTAGGATAGATCTACGAGAAAAAAATATAAGAAGGATCAAGTTAGATTGCCTACAGAAAATCATCATTCAATATTTTCATTAATGGACCACTATGACAGGCACAAGCCCTCCTCACAAGCCACTGAACTACTATTGTATAATAAACATGGTCACAATAGTTATTCACCGAATACTTGGAAGTTAGACATTTTTCGATTACAATAACTACCACTTCGACGAACGAATAATTTCGCACACAGTCTCCAAGGCATACGCGCTAAAAGAAACTTTTTCTTACCTTATTAGATTGTGAATTTAAGCTAAAATGTTTATAGTACCGCATTGTAGTGTAAAGATGGTAGACAACTGATAGGCCATCATAGATTTTTAAAATTTTCAGCTAATTCAAAACCTGAAAAAAATAAATTCTAAATGATAATAATGACAATATTGGCTTTCAAATTATTTTACTTTATCAATGTCATAAACTCTAAAATGTATAGAATGACTATAAATAGCAGTATCATAAAAATACAAATAAATCAAATAGTGATTCAAATTACATCGAGTTTTATGCAAAGGTTACTTTAAAAGTTTATATATTTATGTAAATTTGTCAAACAAAATATTAAATTATCAAAAATAGTAATAAAAGACGAAATATAATTCAGTACTCATATTGTCATACTCCTATTTATAAAAAGGAATCTTTATTTATTGCAATACGTTTTACTGTTGGGTTTTTACCGGAAATGCCAGGAGAGCACCAGGACAGGGCTATCGTCCATCGTTCAAAATATTATCGAAATAGTCATCCCCATCGTTGTTAATGCTATTCGATAGTCAAATGAGACAAAAGTCGGCCTGTTCGGCAATAATTACAATAAGACTTTGGCGTAAACTGAATACTTCTATGCAACGACGAAACACCCTGCCCACAGTGATGCATGGTGGTGGAAGCCTCATATTATAGGGCTGTTATTCAGGACGACTCCATGTCATTGAAGGAACCATGAGTTCGACCATTACTTTGAAATTCTGTCAGGATATTTGATGCCTTCTGTTCAAATGAACTGGTTGAAAAGAACTAAATGGATGTTTCAACAAGATAACGACCCTAAGAACAAGTAGAAATACACTTCAGAATGGCTCCGTGATAAGATCAGGGTTTTAGACTGCCCTTTACGATCGCCGAATCTCAATTCAACTGAAAGTGTTTGGAAACTGTTGAAAATTCAAGTTAGAATAAAGAAACCGTCAAATTTGGATGAATCGGAACAATTATACTTTGAAAAATGTGAGAAAATATGTCTGAACTTTTTCATAACCCTCATCTCTTTATAAAAGCATCGCTTGCAAGCGGCTTTAGCTAATAAGGGCTATGAGATCAAAGATTAATGTAGCTGAATGTTATGTTACAAATACATATTTGCATTTTTGCCACTCTGTTTTCCTATTTCCGTTGTTTGTACATTTATAATAAATTTTTGTTCACTAAACATCACCTGATTTGTTTGATCTTGCCCTTTCTTAGGTTAGACTCACAATTTTCTATAATTTTCCAAATATATGTTATACCGAAAAATGTAGATTATTTGGTACGTTACGAATACGTATTTGACTCACTGGAGCAGCGCCTACCACTTAATTGCTACTCCACTAAGAAGGTACAAGTCGTTCCATTTTAATAATCATCTGTCGATATTCTGTGTACTTGTATAAGCGTTACTATAGATAATTACTAGCATATTTTCTCCCATGCTTTATAGCGCTGTCGGGTCGATCCTCTTCCCTTCAGGTACTGACTCTTGACTAAACTTCAAGAAAAATATCTACATCAAAGTAATATGATTCAAGTCGAGTTCGGAGAAAAGATACGTCGGATGGTTGGAATTCTACAAATACCTTTACAACTTTTGCAATTGCTTTAGCATCTAAATCATTCTCCTGAAAGCTACTATAGATTTGTCTGGTTTTTGAGAATGCACTCTGCTAGCTGTATCCCTCGTTCAACAGTTCGGCCAGTTCTGAATGCCTCTCGAATCAAAATCGGAGATACGAGCTACTCAAGAAGCTTTCAGCTGTTGTGAAAGCCCTACTTTAATTCTACTTTATTGCAAACGCAGATTTAAAATCGAATTCATGTCATTTACAAATCTTTTACGAAGGCCAAGATGAGGATCAATATGATGCCCAATCATCCTAGATCGAGTCACAATCAGAATTATTACTAATTACTAGATTCAGAATACATATTGACCATTAAGAAGAAAAGAGTGATTTGCGAAGTACAATACCAATAATGGAACTATTTAAGTTTTTGAAGGCCAAATTAAGCTGAAAAATTCTGTCGCTTTAGCTTGGAAACTTATTTTGTTTCCCTGAACCTTGCACAACTGCCAGTCGTCCATTTATTTCACAATTGATCGTCGCCGTGCGAACGAGCTAGAAACAAAGCGACCAGATGCCGCTACTTTCCTCTCACTATTAAAGCAGAAACCGAGTCAAAAGCTCTTATGTTGCACACAAAAAGACTTCACGAACTTGCCGAAATATGCACTAGTTCTAGGTGATAGGGCCATTAAAAAACGGAAAGTAAAGTGACAAAAAATGTATTTCGTAAAACTTCAGCTCGGTTACTGAAGCGGAAGTATCAAGTTCTAATTTTTCATTAATTCCTCTTTTTTCCTCTCAACGCCACTAATTTCGGTAATGGTAAGTTACAAGAGCATCCATGAGTTCATCAGCAGTTGTGGAGGACAAGGGTTTGTTCGCGTCACCTCCCACAAAAAGATTGAGAACCTCTCCAACGAATTCTGGGTCATCCCTTTTCTTGTAAAACGCGATAACTTTCTGCACCGAATCTATCTTGCGGGCCAGTTCGTCTGGGTCTTTTTCCACGTACTTCAGATGTTGGACAAGGTTGCTGATGATTTTCATGTCACCCACATCGAACGTTCGTTTCCTTAATATCCTATCTTCTCTTTTTATGGATTCTTCCAAGAGCTTCTCGATCTCCTGAACATTCGAGTCCGAAATTCCATCAACACTTGCATTGTTAGTAGAAAAAAACGTTTGTCTCGCTAAATGAGGAGTTAGCTCATAATCGACCCCATCGTAAGATGAATTTTCTTCGGGAATTTCCTCAGTCTCACTTGGATGCGGGAGAGGCTTGAAATTCACGATATCGTCCGCCAAATTTTCCTCTGTAACACTCGTAGGATTAACTGTATGAGACCCGAGACTTTTTTCCGTAGATTCAAAACTCGAGGCCTGACCAGATGTATCCGTCGTCAGTTCAGAACTGCTAATAAAAGTCTGATACTCGTCGTACTCAAGACTAGGGTACCCTGCGTCTACATCCACTCGCACGTCGTAGAGAGAGTCAGTGTAGACGGGATCAAGCCAAGGCTGGCTTGTGACGACTTGAGATTCATTAGGCACATCGGTGCAAGATCCACACGTTCTGGCGCACAAGCTGCCCATGAAGTCACAGTCTTCTCTGAAGAACTCGCATTCGTCTATTTTGTCTCGGCAACGTTTCCCTGCACATGCGAAAGAACGAAAATAATGAAACGAAAATAATATTTTTGCCATTAATTAAAACTTGACGAGCTTAATAACTTCGTCGATACTTATCCTAATTCAAGGATTTATTTTAGAAATGGCTTGAACTCCAACGACAAAGGCGACTTGATTGCAGGTCCTTACAAACTAAAAATGGAAATGATCACAAGATTACATATAGCGACACAGGGTGACAAAAAAAAAGATTTTTTCAAAAATCTGATAAAAAAGAAGAAATCTAACAAAAATGTATTGACAGCAATTGAACACCTACAACTTGTCTTTAAAGAGACAGTAATCCAAATTAGCAACGATTGAAAATTACGTCCCATCGATGGTGTCCTCGTCTACGAATGAATTCCTCCAATCTGCTCTGGAGGCTCCTCATTGTTTGCTGCAGCATCTCAGTTGGGGAGCCACTAACTTCATCTTGAATTCCTTATTCCAACTTATCCTGCGTTCTTGCCCAAAACACTAGTGGAATGTGGTTCAATTGCTGTCAATTTTTTTTTTGTTGAATTGCTTCGATATTTGAGTTTTTCAATTTTTTTTTTTTTGGGGGGGTCACCCTGAATTAGCATTCAAGGCAGCGGCAAAAATTAAACGCACCAATAATGTAGCAGAAAAATTAGGTAACCAGTTAAAAAACTTCACATCGGTTTTAACACAGACTGTGAATTTCTAAATTATGAAAATGGCAGGAAAAATGGCAGTCGGCTGACACACAGAAATATTCATCGTTCTATCCAACAGGAAAGAGAAGATATAAAACTCGGTTTAGAATTAGATTTCTACTTCTGCTAGTAGAAAATGGAATTAAAACAAAACTACGAAAAATATACATATTCATTTCGAATTTGTATAACAGGAAAGTTTCAGTTCTTACCGGCAGCTGAGAAGAAAAGGAGAACAAAAACCAACTTTATCGCCTCAATCTTCCTGTTTACCGCCGCCATTGAAAGAGGTAACGGGGTCCAGAATATGATCTGGAGAAGTGAAGGAATACTTAAAGGAAATTTTAAACAATTTAAATTTTCTACTGAATAAACTAGTTGAATTTTGTTAACACTACCAAACTATTGTGTTGCTTTACTCTAATGGTTCTTATGAGCTCTCATCTACCCAGCATTGATAGAATACATGTGAAATTTAGCCAGAATTTTTAATGAAATGGACGTCGTCAGCATCTGGCGTGTGCGCGAAAGCAAGTTGAGAAAGCAAATAATATTTTGGGAAACCTAAACCTTAACAGCTCAAAAGGAGCCAATGGTCCTGTTTCATAAGGATTCTTGCTGGTTTAGCTCTTGCAAATATACGTACGTACAGCTGCAGCTAGTTGTTCGTACAAAGATGAATACAGTCCCATCGCTACCTATAAAGAGTTAAATGTTGGAATGATGAGTAGCAAAACACAAATTGATCGTGAGTAGGAGTGCATTTCAACGGGTTTCAGTCACCCTTTCCGATAGGCGATCGTCACAGTGTAGATTTAACCTTTTCATCGGCAAGGACAAACTATGAACCTTATTTTTAACCAATTTGTAGTTGGTCTGCTGTGGTCGAATTAATTTGTAAAAGTATCGATCAAAAAGTTGTGATACGAGTTTACTCGTCTTTCTCTGACTTCTTACGGTATGAACCCAACGTTTCTGAGTGTGCTCGTGTATCTGAAGCGAGCAACGTCGTCTGAAAGTCGCACCTTTTACATTAGAAAACCTGCAGAGCGATGTGTTCAGGTCAACTGATAGGGCACACGTACGCTCCGCTACTCGAGCGTCTCGCCCACAACTCGTCAGGCCAGGTGAATATGGCCACAAGGGTACCTCCAAGTCACGGAAAAGTGAGGAGAAAAAACATATAAATAGGATGGTGACACCCCAGCAGGGAGTCGGCCGCATGGTACGCCGGCTGCAGCGCGGCTGAGACAGACACCATGAAAAACGAAAGCTAATTCCTTACACCTAAACCCACAACAGATTCGCTAGCTTCACATCGGACTTTGCTGTAAACAAAGTACACATCCAAGGAGCACAGACACTCCAAAGTGTACAGCTCAGGGCACACAGTCGCAAATCGTCTCCTGAGGGGAGCTGATGTAGGGGAGAGCTCAGTCCCCATCGAGGTCAGTCCCCTTTGAGGTCAGTCCTTTTTGAGGTCAGTCCCCTTTGAGGTCAGTCCCCTTTGAGGTCAGTCCCCNTGAGGTCACTCCCCTTTGAGGTCACTCCCCTTTGAGGTCAGTCCCCTTTGAGGTCACTCCCCTTTGAGGTCAGTCCCCTTTGTCAGTCCCCATTGAGGTCAGTCCGCTCAGTCCCCTTTGAGGTCTCATGAGGAGAGCTGATGTAGGGGAGAGCTCAGTCCCCTTTGAGGTCAACTCGCTGCACCCAATTGATATTGTAAGAAAATATTCAATGAATGACCAAATCTAAATACAACTTTCGCCATGAAGCAGCTAAAGAAGAGTATAGATTCAAGTTATCAAGTTAGAACTGGAGAATGTATTTACAGCACACTTAGGCAGGTAATCGGGCGTAAAGTTGAGAGTTTCTTCGAATTATCGGAAGCGATCGCATTTCTTCTTAGATATTTTTTGCACATGGTCAATAGCGAAAAATCAAGTCCATTAATAAAGTCTGCTCACGTATAACTGAATTCCTCATGAAGTGAAATATTGAAGACCTTGAAAGCGATGTGAAGCCAACAGGTAGCGATCGTCAACTTTAGTAAGTTAAACATGGGTATCAAGCTCCGCAGAGTTATGAAGTCGTTCAGCATTCACATTGGCGACAGAATAGTATTCCACGTATTTTCAGGCGCAAAAACTTGACTACACTTAGGTAGGAGAAAGAGAATTTGAAGGATGAACGCGAAATATTTTAAAAAACTAAGCTTGTCATTGTTTAGCGACTAACGGAAATTTTAAAGAAGGGAAATACGGACAGTTTGATAGAAATATTTATGATTGTATAACGATCGGACAGTAGGTTGGCAGAATATGGTAAATCAAAACATTAAGTTATGCTGCAAATTCGCTTTTCAGTTTTGTTGGCTTACTCGACTACATCTATCATAAAATTTAATATAAAGAATGATGTTAATTGCATCTATCACTCCATAAGCCAACATTTAATGGTAAATTACAGTCGTTCAGCCCGTATAGAGCGCTAGATCGGTTCCCACAAACAGCCGCTTGACAGTCGTACCCCTCCCTAAAGCGGTATTAATTAGAGCTACCACTACATAACATGGAAAACATATATGACATAAGCAATAAATAGAGCGTGTTATACGAGCAAATGAGCAGTGCAGTTGTCTACTGGAATCGATATAGCGCTCCGTGGAGCGCTATATCGATTAGAGAGGTACGATTGTACGATTGTACGATTGTATTAGAGTTGAGGGATCACAGCTGTAGTGTTACCATCAGCAGAAACACTCTACAAGTACGTCAGATTATTCCCAATAAAGAAACTTCATCAACTCCACCACAAGTGACACAGAGTGCATCGTTGGGCTCACAATGCCTTGTAGCTACCGACGCGTGAGGGAGGCGTGGGCCACGAGGCCTATCCTTTTCACGGGAGACCCTCCGTGGTCCGTGAAAATTAGCTCGCCCCAGCCGGGACTTGAACCCTTACGTCGCAGCTGTGAGTGAAGCAAGGTACATCAGAGCGCCCTGGAGCCCCCTAAGCCGTCAGCCAACGCAGAATAGTAATATTAATTTATTCAAAATGTTTGTACAGAATTGAAATAAGATTACTAGAATATCAGCGCATAATACAAATGAAATTCATGTCAGCATTTAAAACTGGGTTGTACAGTACGCGATTTAATTAACAAACCACCTGCATATCTCCAACCCGTGTATAGACGATGTATAGTTTTGAGCAGATAGACCTATGGCTGAGCTCGACGGAACCTTCACTTTATCCTAACGAGGCAGAGCGGTGAAAATTTTGTCTAAGTTAGGTTTTGCTACTATTGAGATTGTTTAGATTCAATTATTAGTCATTTTAAAGCTCCCTGCCCACTCGAAATGTGATACAAACAGAGCGAAAAGAAGGAACCATTTCGTATGCACCCTAGAAAACGGGGGGCTTGCGCACAGGTGCGCTCCCACACAAGATTCCCCGTACATAGAAACAGCAAGTTAACAAGGAAGAGGAAGAAAAGATGAAGAATAATCAGAGAATAAGGTATGAAAATGAAAAGAAGCAAAGTGGGAACGAAAAACAGACGTCCCAAAGGCCTAGCTTAACCCGAGGCAACCTAATAGTGTCCTGGAGACGCCAGTACCTGTAGCATAGAACAGACAAATATTACCTCCATGGCCTATCCGATGCCCCTGAGGGCTGAGGTTTTTATATTTTATGGCACCTAATTAAATTAGCGCTTCAGCATCTTGTAATGAACGTGACGCGTGAGGCACTGACTTCAGTTTATCCAATCAAGGTTTTTTATTCAGTATCCATTCAAACGCGCAAACACCAAACCCCAAAATAAGTTAGTCTTCAGGGGTAAATGAATTTCAGAATGAGTGGGCGTGCCTTCCTTCGAACAAAGACGATTTTGACCTCCCAATTATTTCCCACCTTCAGGCGAGCAAACTCGTCAAACTTTCGATTCTCAATAAGAATGCTTGAAATTAGTTCACCAGTTCTTCCTCGACCTCTCCCGGTATAAACCGATCATCTCCGAGTGTTCTATAAGTCACCCGGAAAAATACAAACATTCCCCTGAATAAAGCGTACTTTGATCTAAAAACCTGCCAAAGAAGGTATTCCTTCAAAATTAATTTTACACGTCTACGTCCATCACAATGTAGCTGCACAGTTTATACTTCCTGAAATACAATTTTCATAGAAACACGAATAATTTTAACACTTTACCTCCGAAGTGGGTTATATACGGTAACCGCGATCATCTAACCTAACTTGATGTAACCCAAGCACTATTATGTAAGAATACAAATTTTCAAGTTTCAGTCAAATTCGTGTTCATCAATGAAATAAGCTAGTTCTAATTAGAAAGAAAATTAATAGGATAAACAAAATTGTAAAACAAAATCCTTAATTTATACATTCACAACGGAGATATTCGCCGACATAAAATTTGTCCAGTATTGATAATCGCAGGCAAAGTGTTGAATGTTTCTGCATATTTCTGCTTTCAAAAAACAACCTTTAAACTTTTAGCTGTAAATCTAAGAAGGCAGCTGGAAACTGGTCATTGGTACATATATTATTTGATTTTTTATTTCACCCGAAAGATTTCTGACTCGTGTAAATCACGAATTTACCTCAATAATGAAAATTCACTGATGTAAGTTCCTAAATCAGGCGTGCAGTATTCGAAATGTTAGTTTTAAGCATAAAAGAACCTTAAATTTGATGCGATTCCTCAATCACAGGGACAACATATACACTGTATATAGCGATCCCGAGTCGCTAGAAACCCAGAACTAAGGCACTACTTTTTCGATGAATAATAATTATTGTTCTCGATCATGTTTTAAAATTGAAGAAGTTTTAATATAAATTGAAAGCGATAGGTTTAATTATATAACGGTACCTAACCAATTTCTGTCACATTTTCTTAATTTTAAAAGAAAATCGTTTCTACCCAAAGATGAATATCTAACTTTTATTGTAGACTGACGAGTCGGAATTTTTAGCTTGACGTACACGCGTGTAGCTCGCCGTCTACGTAAGGACTTCAACAGGACGGTCGGTCGGGCTATTATCTCTTATTCAGAACCATTTTTCAGAGCGACGTCACGACGTTCCTCACTATAAACGCTTTCAAATTTCGTTTCCGAGAGCTGCTTCTAAAAAGTTACCTGTGAACCGAGACAACTGCTCGTGAGTCATGGCATCGTATGAAAAATGCTCGCTGATAAAACGTTTGGAAAAAATGATTGTATTCGTGTTGCAATTCGGTGAAGGCTTTTAGTGAAGAACTTGGATGCATCTTCAGTTCAGGTTGTGCGTTTGCTAACGTATAGTAAACGAGCGGATCAGTTACTGGACTCTGCGCTACGATAGCTCGATTCTACTGAAAACCAATTAAGATATGGAATTGTTCTAAACAACATTCGAAACGAAGTGTACGGAAATGCAATGCATATTTCAAGGAAGAAGTAGTGAATAGAGAAACTGAGATTGCCTTCCACGGATCCTTCACAGTTGGAGGCCTAATAAAGAAATTGTCGATAACTGACGAAAATTTATCGAGTCTCACCACACGCGCAAATTCTATTGTCGCAACAATTCTTCAACATCTCATTCTTGAGCACAGCATGGTGTTCCTAGGTTATTTTACAGACTTTACCGAGAATGTTCACACTCTAAAAATGAAAACTATGGTGACTCCAACAAAACCTTAATTTCCTCAAATATTTTGGAAAAAGCGATTTTTTCTCAGCGCTTGAAAGCATTTTACTAGCCTCCATACTGGTCCTCCAAATAAACCGCGATAGAGGCTGTAACTCTCAAATGGACGCTCGAGACTCCGCGGAAAAGTCAGTCTCAAGCCTAAATATTAAAAAGAAAATTTCAATATCACGAGACTCACTCAAAACTGACCCAAGTGGGAAGCGAAGTACATGGTGGCAGGAATTTTGTAGGTTACAAGTCTTGCAACTGAGGTAGTGCAAATCTTTAGTTTTACCAAAGAATGTCTGGCGCTCGTATGGGATTCAAGAAATTTCGAAACTTGAACCTTTGAATCCTAGCGGTTGGGTTCTATTGATGTTCATAGGATTCAAGTTGACAAATTGTGGGGAGGGTACATTCAAGTTTTCTTTAGCAGTTTCTCCCCACAAGCCTAGTGTTTTTCAGATGTACACTTTGTTCTAGCAATCAAAATCCATACTACACTGAATCATTAAGGAATACAAGAATAGCACAAGATGCTAGAAGCTACTTCAGGAAATTTTTCACAAACCACAAAATCTTAACACAAATATTACTGGATTTAACACTTGAGTATGACTATGCATGGATACAAACCCGAGTCATCCACTTTACATGAATACACAAGGTCACATTTCAGCATATTATAAGAAAAATAAAATTGGCGCTACAGGGCTTGCACATTTTTCAACCTTCACTGCACTTAAAAAAACACATTCTCCTTCATTTCCGAGTTTAGTGGAACTTAAATGTCTAGTCCACGTAGGTAGACGTCATCAGGTTGTTTCTTTGGTCGGCGATAAACAATATCTTTATGATAAAATTAACAGCGATAGCGGCTTGCACATAGTTTTGATGTAAAGCACACATCTTCATGTGAACATTATAACAGGCACGTTTTAGAGTTTTAAATTCCAATGGAACAGAAAATCCACGTCACTGCGTCCAAAGTTCCTGTCGAGCCCGGCCTGCGTTCCTGTCCCTCGCAGGTAACCATACTACCGCACAGCACATCGCCTCGATTTCAGGGCCCGCTGGCCGGCTCACTCAGACTATTATTTCAAAATTGTTTGCTGCCAAGTGGGTGCAGCAACGAGTTATTCTAGAAGTAGCAAGGCAGGATCAGTCTCGCCTGCAAGGAGTAGAGGCACGTCATTCACATTTTATAGAATTTTCTCCCTGAATAGAATACAGAATAACATTAATGAAACGGGGGATTTTTTCTGTGCATTTAATGTCCAAAAGCATGACCGGATACCCCCTTCGTCAGTCAAGGAGAACTCACAGACGTCCCGTACTCGTCGTACGCATGAACAGGGTTCCCAGAATTGACACATCTTAAAAATTGATGAAAAAGTTCGTAAATTTTGCGCGTGTCTTCGCGTAAACTTTACGGACTAGGAATTGTCTGCGCATTTTTACAACAATCTAAACAATTTTGAGCAGTCTAGTGCAGTCATTCACTATGAAGAACACCACGGTGGGCACACGAGGATTTCGTTTCTTTTATATGAGCTTTTCGATCCTCTCACCCCGCGCTGACCACACATGTGGGGAACCATAGCGCGGAAAGCCCAACCTTCGTGCAATTAATCCTCGTTATCTAGACCTTCCTTTATGAAAATGATCTAAATTCCATGCATTATGATGATGATCTAATGATCTCATCCTTGACATGAATTTAAATTTGCTACCTATTTTTCAATTTTTTCGACCGGACGAGCAAGTTAAAATGCCACTGAATTTGTTTGAGTAACTCGGATTTCCTTTAGGTAATGCATCAGAGCGGTCCAAAAATGTACTCGTTGTTTGCAATTCAATAAATTTGAAACAGTGGAGTCGCGCATGCGCGCTAATGACCGCCAGGCACATCCAACCCACAACTAATGTATAAGTTGCACCACATTTTCCGGTGAATTAGAAAACGTCTTTCTGTATCGAATTTATTGCCTTACGAACACTGAGCATTTTTTTTGGACTCCTGTGTAAAATGAAGACGGCCTCTGAAAAACAAGGCATCAAATTTCAGGTCATCGACATTACGGCACTTCATAAACAGTATTTATCGCTGTTCTGCTGTCGGAACACAGCACCTGTCATGCAGAAAGGCCATCAATTCCATAGCTTGTTGAATTTCATTTACTCTTATCACCCTAATTTACACGGTTGTTGTAGTATATCCTCCAAATTCTTCATTCACACCAACTTCACATGCCCCACTTCCTCTCGATGTGCTTCTTATAAGAGATTCTGTTGAAATAGTCTTCGTAATTTTCACAGTAATCACTGCAGGTGGCTTAAAGCAGCTACCTGGATGGTTTTATATTTTAATTCTTGATCAAATGAACTGGCGATATAATTGAGGAGGCCCACTTGTGTAGGAGCAAGCATACCAGCCAACATTTGCTCATGGCATAATTCAGTGTAGGTGAGGAAATGAGGCGGGTATTCTGCTATATATGTAGTGGACACAGGATCGCTCCATGCGTATGTCGCACGCTCAGTGTGGGCGCGTACGTTGCGCGTCTTTATTTCGTATTCAGGATACTGTCAGCTATTTCAGAACAATGTTCGCAGGAGGAGGATTTTGAGATTTCTTGAATGCTCTTGTCTCAATGATCTGCTCAAAAGAACCTTTATTATTCCAACACGTTTTACCGTTGGGTTTTAAATGCCTTACAACTACTGGTGCGGTGGGGGATGTGAGGAATGTGTGGTTTAAACTTCCTTTCCCAAGGGAAGTACTCCGTGGTCACGTGAAAAGCCCCACCCACCTGAGCCGATCGGCTCGAACCCTTGTCCTTTCGGCTGTGAGGCCATCACGTTCACCACTGCACCATGGAGCCCACAAAGTGCAAGTATCACTCGCGTCATGAGACAGAAATTATTGATTGATTAACCGTTAGCTCAAAGCTGCTTATCCACGTGAAATGTGAACCAAGAGAGCAAAAAGAGGAAGGGATCATCTAGCCTGGACTTTAGAGAACGGAGAATCTATTCACGAGACGTGTTCCCCCACAAAATCACCTACGCATAGAAACAACAAGCTAAGAATGAAGTGGAAGAAAAAAAGAAGACATGGCGGAGAAGGTGGGAATATTGAAGGAAGCAAAAATGGGCACGAAAGACAGATGTCCCGAAGACTTAGTTAGAGCTGAGGTAATCTAACAGTGACCTCGTGCAGGGACGCCAGTCCCCGTAGCATAGGATAGGCGAAACTAACTAACCAAACCCTAATATCTATGGTCTATCTTGTGCCCCCTGAGGGGAATGTGGAACAAGAAGTAAATATGGTCTAAATAGTCATGTTTTTGAGCAGGTTGAAATATCATTCCGTGAATATAAGAAGCAATTTATCGTAAAACATGTCAGGAAGGTCACAATAGTGACTGATGTAAAAAGCATTGAACTAATTACAGACACGTGGTTTCAATTAGCGGGATCACACCTACACAATCATGCATTAAAATGACGTTTACGTCTCATTTAATAACTGCTTACTTATGGTTGTGTTTTATTCTTACAATAATTAATAAGGTCATACTCTGCTTATTATTGAAACTAGCTATGATGAACTATCAAAACTTAGGAAAAAGATGGGGTTATGTACGATTCCCACATCAATCATATCATAAAATTGAAAGCCCGATAAAAAGGGTGACAAAATCGAAAGGGTACAACTTACTTTGTTGTGGATACGATACATAATCTAGTGGCGAGGATGCTGCTCCTGATAACAGTTATAATGATGATGATAATAATGAGTGTGTGTGGACGTAAAGAGTTGAGCCGCACAGCAGTAATGGAGGAGAGGCGCGTCAGGTCGGGCCGCTGAATGCGGAGGTTTGCTCGCACGCGCATGCGCCCTCTATAGACGCCCGGCCAGAGGGGCATTACATTCAGTTAAGGCATCATTTTCCGCGTCAATTTACTCACAATTTGAATGCAAATGAAGTGTTTACATACAACGGCGATGTTTTATGCCATCGCTTTGCTGCCGACCAATGAGAACTCGCCATTAAATTTTTGCATTCATGGGCCTCAATAGCAGCGAATGGGAAGCGCGCATTTGGCGCCCAGGGAGGGGCTTTTGATGACCCCTGCTGACGGAATGAAGAGAAAGTGGGCGGCGCTCGTCACGACGAGGGCAATACGGAAAACGAGGGAGGGACCTGCAATTCTGAGGAAAATTGGAGTCTACAAATCTCGGTGGCGGTAATTACGCGGCGGTCTCCTCTTCGTAACGCAGACTTCCGTGACGCTGCGCCACCTCCGATCGAACGCAGCTCTCCCATCTCGGCAAATTGACGAGGAAAGTCGGTGTGGTTCTCCGAGGCCAATTGGTCGCGATTGCATGGCGACTTGTGAAACACTGAAGATCTGTGATCTTTGAGTCGCATTTGTGGGTTAGGTTTGCAGTAGCGGGCACGCAGCGAACTGGTTCGAGAAAAACTGCAAGAAAACAAGGAAAATATAGGCTGCAATTGTTAAAGACTCGTGGAAAATTTACTTCATCAGAATCTAATATTTTGCATTTGTGTACCATCATGCAATGAACTGCCTGTGGCTGAAAATAAACACATATGAAAAGACATTGATCAAAGCTCATTTCAGGTAGAAGGAATGTTTTATAACACATTTATCTGAGTGAGGTTTCATAGTTTCAGAACATCCACATTGAAGAATAGAAATCATTCGTGAACTGGTATTTTCATTTTATTTAGTTGCAAATGATATCATCTAGAACCTTTTTAAGATTTGTGCTCACTCAAGTATAACAAAGTGACCCAAAAGAACCCGGACGTTCACATCTCTAAGTTCAGTGAAAACAAGTCAGGGAAAACAATCGAACTGATACCACTCAGCTGCTTGCTTATGAAATAATTCGTCAAATAATATTCTGAGCTCGGAAAATAGATATGCTTTGAGTGCGAAGTACTGGAGAGATACGACGGAAATATTTCAAAGAGTGTTAATTGTGAAAATGTGAAATAGAAATTCTGAGACCACCAAGATAAGACTGTACGCCATATGCAGCAGAGGCAAAAACAATCTCATACTCACACTCGAAACGTGAATGCTATATATTTGAATTATGAGTTCTAACAAGAGTTTCTTGATCCGGGACCTGCTGGGGGATGTGTTGCTGCGGACATGCGACGCCCTCGACAGGTCGCGCCCCCCACACCACCGAGACGCAGAGGGCGACGACGCCAGCGAGGCAGGTCCTGTGTACCTGAAGCAGGAGCCCGCCTCCTCCGAGAAGGAACTTCTGGACACCTCCAACGCCTCCACCAAAACGCCACCGGGTGAGACACTTGGAATTCGTTAGCTCTATCTCGTAGGAAATTTGTGATACCTGTGCTGTTTCCGGCGCTGCCTGGAGGGGTAAATGTTCATGATAAGTAGCTGGACAGGAGACGGCCACATGAGAGTCTGCTTGGAAAAGTTGATAAAATTTTGGAAATATTTTACGAGCTCACTTGACTTTCGATCGTACGAGTACGTGCACGAGCGACGTATGTACCGCACCAATATACTTTCAATGTTTTTGCAGTGTTTTTATCAAGTTAGGGTTCTAACTATTGAGCAACTATCAACCAGGCTGGTGAGTACTAAGTCGAGTATCCAAACAAGAAGTAACAGGACGATCGTGAATCTAAACGTTCAACGTGTTAGTTTAAACAAAAATGCAGCCTCTCAATAAGACGTACAAACCAAATTTTTATCACTCGCTTTACCGCTTGTTACCCTGCATGTGCATTTTTAAGAAAATATGCACAACGCACGAGTCCATAGGTAGTCACCCAGATAATAATACGGGCACTATGATTGGTTAAGGTGTTCATGTCGGGGAGCATTCACGTGAGACGGCTTTATTCTGCGTGAACAGTGAACGAATGTCGGCAATTTTTCCCCGGCAAGAATCGAACTCAGCGTTCGTGGTGGCCGAAATCGCGAGTTTCTGGAGTCGAGACTGAGGGGCGGCACGGCGTGGCCTGCGTGCGGGTCTCGGCAAGCAAAATGAGTCCAGTAGGCGCCTGAATTCTTTCAGATTAAATGTACAAAATTATTCATAATTACAAAAACTCTCATTGAATGGAAAATCTGTTATAATGCAAAATTTTAAGCTCAAAATTATTTTGATAATGGTTAGGAACATCAGAGTAGTCTAAAGCAAACAAAAGGTGGATATTTCTATTCAGTAAGAAAATACGATTTTTATAGACAATGAACGCAAGCGGGCAATGGATGAGAATTTTTTCAGACATTTTACGAAAGCTGTTAAGGAATGGAACGATCAATACAAAATTACAAACGTCAGGATTATGATCTCAGTATTTTATGCGAGGCAAGAATGGCTTTACTTGAGTGGCTTGGAAAAATATAATTAGCTATTTGTAGATACATTAAAATTGCTACCAGTGCACGCGACTTCATGCACTTATGCGAGCACTTGTCATCATGCACACTAATGCGCAGACGTCCCATAATGCGCAATTGACGTCCTACTTTGAATTTTTCTCCAGTAGCGGTAAGTAATTTCTCAGCACATCTAGATGCCCTTGTTATTTCCACGAATATCTAAAAAGTCTTCATGCGTTTTTCTTACTTTGGGAATTAATCTTCATCGCCTGAAGTGTTTATGTCCGAATTAAACACTAGAATTGCTTCATGGTCCTCATGTTGCAGTCATCTTTCGGGTAGATATAAGCTATTTTCAATTTTTAAAATATATTCTCCACGTACAAACGTTTTGTCGTTTTAATCCGTAACTTTCCTGTAATGAACAATTCCAATAGATAATTCATTCATATGAATGCTATTTTTCGGAAAAAATGGCTCCTTAATATGTCCTTGTACGATAGAAACATAATACTGTTATTTGTGCTTAGTTAATTAAACAACCGGCTTTCTTATTTTAATGTTTGTGTAAGAGTTGTACATGTCATGGCTGTCAAATATATACAGAATGAAAACGACAGAATCACAAGCTTAGCATTAAAAGGGGTCTTGCCAAAATGAGTTGGCAAGAGCATTTAAACCCACCCTAAATAGTCGTATAGGAAAGGGTACAGTGGCCAAGATTGCTCTTCGTAACAACGCTTCGAGATTTTTCGCACTCGTTTTTCTCAAGAAATCTCATTTTCAATTTCTATTTATTTTGAGTTTCCGGATTTGCCGCGTGGAATGCAATAGCTATTCTGCCCGCAGCTTCTCTCCGCTCTGCTGTACGCACCAAAAGTTTACCACGTCGTATTCCATATGTACTCTAAATCTCGGCCACGCTTTTGACCTGAAATAGCACCGCCCCAAAAATAGATCAACAGGAACCACATTCGTTTCTCGTCCTGAACCCTTTGATCTGAATCCAGGTCCTGTAATCCTTCCGGCCCGCGATGGAGCGCTAGAGGGCGACGTGATCTCTACGCGTCCAGGGACAATGACAGTTAATGAAGACCCTCTTACGCGGAGGCTCCTGGGCCGCGGCATGAGCTCGTTACGGGATTTTCTTCCAGTCCACAATTGGTCGTTAGAGGAAGATCCGCACTTAGAGAACTGCTCGTAGAGGGAAATGATGAACTTGTAGAAGCCTCTGGCCGTCCAGTGTTACATTTAGTTTGCTTCTGACAAACGCTTAGTTGCCTCGACACGACTGACTTGTGCTATTAAATAATGTTTAAAAATTTAGACAGGTTTAACTGTAGTTTTTGTTGCGTGATGGTGTTCTATCTAAATTCTCAAATAGGACGAGTGAAAAACAAGTGAACTCGTCGTCTTTCAGAATACGTCCATGCAAAAGAAAATAATGTCGATTTCGTGAACTATGACTCTAATTAAAATTTTTATTGCACTTCTGAGAAATCAACTTTTTCAACAGCAAAGAATTGGTACTTTGGCGAGTGGCGCATTAAACAGTGAATTAAATAGCAAACTAAACTTGTCATCAGTTGAGAGCATACGGTGCCAGTAAAATTATTTTGAAATAATTTGGAAGCAATTATACATGCGAACCGCGATCAGTTATATGCCTTAACGTGTTTTAGCGATCTTCTGCAGTTGAAGTCTTTATATAACTATGCTACGGGACTTCTTTCCTTGATAAAAATTTGAGCGAGACTCTACGACACCACTCTACGTAAATTTCCGCTGTAGTTATTCCAACAGAAAAAGATTTGTTGTTGAAAATCATCCCGTTAGTCAACTAAACTTTAACAAGAGGGTTTGTTAACAACAGGGCAGACTCTTGCAGGTGACATTATTCAGGAAGTTGTTGTCTGACGCATCTAATCATCGACAGAATTACTCTAAGTTAACCATAGAATTACTATACAGTAATTGAGCTACGTCTCATGAGTGACTCTACACGTACATTTTGTATTTTAAAATTTAAAACTTGAAGAATCGCTGCGTATTGGCAATGATGAAAATCTAATAATCTAAGCTATGTTTTTGGTGGAATCTATTTCTCGAACATCCAGAAAAAATATCACACATTATCTGTAATTGGATAGACATTCTGGTAATCATAAAACCTTCAAGCACTGCAATCCTTCACAGATGAAATAAAGCTAATATTAGATTTGAAATGTTGAAACCAACATGCCAGATCGATGAAAGTTGAACATATAGCAGTATACATATGTTCCTAATGACCCTTACGCCTTTTGCCCGCGGGTCCAGCGTCGCACTAGACCGACGTGGGGCTATGTTATCTGGGAAAAATTTCCAAAAGCTACAAAAATTATTCTCCGAGTCTCCTTGCTGTACATTTAAGATGAGTCTGCTCCCCGTATGATGTAGAGCTTGCCTTGTGCGTAAGACAGTCAAAGTCCGCGCTCTGCGTACAGCCTATTATTAAAGCCTCTTTCCTCTGGTGCTTCACAAGCGTCTCTCACATCTAAAATATCCTTTACTCAACAAGCAGAAAAATTCCCGGGTAGAAATCGCTCTCATTTTTAAAAGATATAAATAAATTACACTTTCATCCACCTCAAACCCGCTCTCAGCATAACTACTTATTGACAAAAAATAATTAAAAAACTAAGCAAAAAATAATTTTCTGGTTTCCTGTAATTTTAATTTCAATAAGTTCATACATTTTTGGTCGGCTCACGATAAAAACGCAAAACAACACTTCGAGTGTAGAGCAAAATGTTCTCAATCGAAGTTGAATTATCAGCGATGAAGTGTTCGTACTTACACCTGCGTACGAGCAAAACTCCATGCCCTCGCTCGACATGTGAGCGAGGTTTGTGGACATGAAAGTCAATGTTGTCTCTCGACGCACAGTAGTTTCAAGCCACTTTATATACAGGCTTCTGGGCTGTCGATATGAATTTGCTGCAGATTGTCCGCCTCATAGATAAGGTGAGGAAACGTCTGTGCTGGAGAGTACAAGGAAGCAAGTAGCAGAACGTTTTCAGAAGGGAAACAAATCAGTCATGGTGGTATCTGAATTCTTTCCCACGCACTGGTGGCCAATTGGGAGGCTTCTTCACGCGCTGGAGACGCATGAGTACACTCAGGAGTTATCCGTTTATACCGAAAGATGTTAAGAAAGGACGATTAAACGCGTGTCGGGATTTTTTTATTGCTTATTAAATCGCACATTTTACGAGCTCGCTCGCACAAAGTTGGAAAATGCGAATTGGGTACTGGCGAGTCAACTTGCCGTTGCCGAAGAAGGGGTTGATACTGAATATTGTCTCATGTAACATGGAAAATATGCTGGGAATAAATAGCATAAACAACTATTGAAAACTATTAAACTACACCACCGTGAGCCGTCCACCAATAGCTAAAGCTCCACTGCAAGGGTATGCGATTACAGGGGATACTTCTTACGAACGTCCGTTTTCCTTCCTCTGAGCGTGGATTATTCTGTTGGAATGAGAATGTTACTCTGGACTCCTGCTAATTTGGATTCATATCAATGTTCGGTTGGGGTAGTTTTACCAGGATATTTGGTATGATGTATTTAATATTAATATTTAATAATTCTGCTTAAGAATTGGTACCTAAAACTTGATATCGAATATTTATGCATTACACTCAGTACTTATCAATTCTTATGTAATACTCATGCTTATTGTTTAATACCCTTAATATTTCATAAAATGGAGTAAATTTTTTATTAACATTCACCAATCACGCAACAACTTCTTATTCTGTATATATGTAAGAATAGGGAGAATTTTTTGAAATATTTAATCATAAAAATTTTCGGGTAAAAGTAGAAAGACCAATTACGCGCAGGATTTAGAGTTACTAGAAACAAATGTATGGAAAATTAGCACTCGAACTTTGGCTCTAGGATACTGGAATGTGTATCTACTTATGACTTCGTCTCAACGCTCGAAACGAATGTATCAAATTTCGAAAAGGAAACCAATTTACGAACAGTTACTAAAAGTCCGAATAAAAATCTACTCTAAAATCCATAGTGTACAAGAAATAGTTTGTACGCAGCTATAAAATGACTGAATAATATCACAGTACGCACATGTAATGGACGTGGTACAAACCGACTGCTTCAGGGCCTGCGTAGAGCTCAAAATGTATTAATGAATTCAACAAAAAATATCCAAAATTGAAGTCTCGACCATTCCATATTGAAATGCTAAGTGCGTGCAAAAATAGCAGCTGAGCAGCAATGTCACTCTAGTTACAATGCTGCTCACACGTTCACATGAGAGTTTTCGTAGAATTTAATTGCTCTCAAAAAACAATCAAACGAGAGAAGCTTTTGTTTTGAGGAGTAGATGAGGTTCTCAGGCACTCGACGTACGCAGGCGCACGGGCAGTTATTGTCGTGCATGTCCGACTAGGCAGGCAGATCTTTTGACGGCTTTTGTCATTGTATATTTACATGCACTTTTCATCTAAAATGAGTGTGGACTGTTGCCGCTGTTCTCTGAAACAAATCAGAATTACCATTGAGCTCTAACTGCCGTCTAGAAACAATGCCCACTTTACGCTGTGTTGTGTGAGAGCGACTCGATTTATCGAGTTTTCCCCCGTTCTTCCCTCCTGACTCGTGACGCAAAAGGACAAAGGCTTTATTTTTTGTGAAAGCCTTTGTAGACATGAAATGTACAAAACAACATTGCGGTTTAATTCGCGATATCGTCGAGTATAGGGAGTCAGATTTTTTAAGCTCTCATGTCATTACTACGTATTTAGTGTTTGCATTTCTTTGTGCAGTAATATGAAAATGGACTTAAGTTCTTCGCGCATCTCTCACGACCTGTTGGTCCTGTGACGGTAGTACGAAACACATGCTCAACGAAGCGGGACATTTGGGTAGCGGTAATCATTTTAGCGTCGTATTCTGATTAAGAATTCATTGTAAGAGCAGGTTAAACATATGAAAGAGTAAAATATTGTTCTAATTCTGAATTACACTCCGCCAAGTTCTAGTTAATTGAAGTGAAGTTCGGCATTATCCTAATTTCCAATCTCAGTTTTGCCGTGATGATGGTTTTGAAACTGTATTTAGACGTCACTCACCTAAAGTCGCGAGAGCAGATCTCACACGAGCTAGGAACACCGCCCATTTTCTGAACAACAAACCGTTAAGTCTCAGCTGAGTCGTTCGCTTGTAATAATTACATTCGTGCACGCACCTTCTAACTCTAGCGCTTCAGCTGAGCCCTACTTGTTAGTGCTCAATAGAACGAATTAAATTGGGGACTCTGAAACGGGTGTCTCTAAAAACCGGCCCTGTGCTTTGACAGCTATTATATTTCAGTCATGTATAAACATGTTTGTTTTTTGTTCCAGGTGCAACTAGACCATGTTATTTGTTATTGTTCAAATATTCCTTTCTAATTTGAATCGTTAGACTTGTACTTCGACTAGCATATTTGACTTTAGCAGTCAAGTGTCACAGACATTTTTGTCACCGCAGTACGTAGACAGACGCAAGTTGACGTGAGGGCACACCACGCAGCGCTGCTGCGGCCGCTGTGAGCGCTCAGCCGCTCTATACGACACAGCGGCAGCCTGACATACGTGCGTCTTCACAGATCAATTACACAAAACTATGTATGTGATCTGTGGCATCTTGGACCCGTTGGTCCACGCTCGCACTGACCGGGGGAGAACCGCGGCGCAATGCGCTTCATGTGAGCACAGGCGCACAGACTTGGCCTGACACACAAGTATATAACACTTCTGGCGTACGAGCCCGCGCTTGTTTTGGCATGCAAGTGCCTGATTGATTCAGCACACGAATATCAACTCGAACTTGACTTGGCATACGAGCGTACAGACAGACACACGTGGGCACGGGCCAGAGAGAGGAGAGGGCACGCGTGCCCAGGCACGAGCGCATCAGGCGCGCGTTGGACCGTGAGCGCGGCTGCCATCACGCGTCATTGCGTCTAAACGCGGCCGGCGAGCGTCGCATGGTGGGGCACCTGGAGCGGACTGGAGTCCTGGAGGGCGTCGCATGGTGGGGCATCTGGAGCGGACTGGAGTCCTGGCGGGCGTCGCGTGGTGGGGCACCTGGAGCGGACTGGAGTCCTGGCGGGCGGCGCGTGGTGGGGCACTTGGAGCGGACTGGAGTCCTGGCAGGTGGCATTTTATGCCATGAAGCACAACGCTGCGCTAAAAACTTCAATTGTTAGAAAACTGCGCTCTTCTTTTCTGTGCCAACTTGACTGCCAATAAGTCCAGGGGAGCCACCCTGTTGTGCTGTGATGTGTGACTGCTGGAGCGGTCTTACGGGCTGTGATAAAGACCCCGACGGCCGGTGGCCCCCGCGTTCCAGTTCGGTCAAATGATGTCGGTTCGAGGGAATCGTCGGCAAATGAAATGAAGTCGTCAGATGCGGGTGTGTGTCACATGCGGGTGTGTGTCAGATGTGTGCGTGTGTGCCAGATGCGTGTTTATCAGATATGAGTGGGTGTTAGATGTGTGTGTCAGATGCGTGTGTGACAGATGCGTGCGTGCCTGATGCATGTGTGAGTCGTATGCATCATGTGTCTGCACTGAGCACGCACGGAACGGTACGGTGTGAGGGGTGTAACTCGCAAGTACAGCGCCCCGAGCACAGCTTGTGCAGGCTGTGCAGCGTGAGTAGTCCCCACCTACAGCCCGGCCAGTCGGTAGCTCGACAGTGCAGTGGCCGAGTACGCTGCAGTGCAGTGGCCGAGTACGCTGCAGTGCAGTGGCCGAGTACGCTGCAGTGCAGTGGCCGAGTACGCTGCAGTGCAGTGGCCGAGTACGCTGCAGTGCAGTGGCCGAGTACGCTGCAGTGCAGTGGCCGAGTACGCTGCAGTGCAGTGGCCGAGTACGCTGCAGTGCAGTGGCCGAGTACGCTGCAGTGCAGTGGCCGAGTACGCTGCAGTGCAGTGGCCGAGTACACTGCAGTGCAGTGGCCGAGTACGCTGCAGTGCAGTGGCCGAGTACGCTGCAGTGCAGTGGCCGAGTACGCTGCAGTGCAGTGGCCGAGTACGCTGCAGTGTAGTGGCCGAGTACACTGCAGTGCAGTGGCCGAGTACGCTGCAGTGTAGTGGCCGAGTACGCTGCAGTGTAGTGGCCGAGTACGCTGCAGTGTAGTGGCCGAGTACACTGCAGTGCATTGATGAGAATAGTGAAAAATTGTTCAAGCATTTTACTCCCACAAATTTTCAGGTGCCAATGAAAAGGTCACTCAGCTGAAGAATATACGTAGAGTGCCGAACAACCGATGCACAGGGAAATTGTTATGTAGACGACATTTAGATCACATTCTAGTTTCTCCTGTTCACTACGCTATACTTCAAGTTAATTATTCAATAACTTTCGCTTGGCTCCTTCATCGAAGTGTTGGGGGGCGGGAAATAAAGCTGTGAGTCAATGGGCCGAGCAGCAAGTGAACTGGGCGAGATGAATTCTAATGTGGCGTTGAAATAATTCATCATTCGAGAGCAGGTTGTGAGCCACTGAACGGCTGCCCAGGCCCGGACGAAATGTTTGTTGGCATTGAGCTCCAAGAGTTGAAATAAATGTTCATGAGAGCCGGGTCACACGAATTAATCATTTTGAAACTTGGATCGCCGTGCGACCGCAGGAGATCACTGGCAACACCGCTGGGACGCATCGCTGAGAAGTATTCTGAAACCCAGAATTTGGGCTAAACAAATTTACAGTTTATATACAGCTTAACGCATCTTATTCATCCATGCCCTATTTTTTCAGGGCTAATATACTTTGTCTATGCGAAGCGAAACCGTGTAGATGAAGCGTGATGACCGACGGTATACTGCGTCAAATCACATATCGTGCAAGGTTGGGCTCTTGAAAACATCATCAGGATATGATGTAACTTTAACAGTTTTCCATCGTAAACTCGAACGTACGGAAGGGCAATATCCAAAGATTGGCTCTCGAGATAGTTTTCTGCAGATCTCCTGACTATGTAAATAATTGTAGTAGGAGGGTTCTACATTCATCCTTGTTGTGGTTAGCTGGCATTCCACGGCTGCAGTGCACGTGATTGCAGTGCACATGACTACAGTGCACATGACTGCAGTGCATATACAGTAACTGCAGTGCACATGACTGCAGTGCACTGCATCACGTACACCTTCGGCATTCGGGAATGGGAAGCCTGCTATTATAACGCAGCTGAAGGCGGGCTTGTTCCCTACCACGCAGGTGCGACTGTGGGAGCAGGGTAGGGGGTGTGCGAGGGGACGTGGCGTCGTCCAGCCCCACACACGATGCTTGTCGACTTACGTAACCCATAAAATATCGTGCTACGTACTACCCAGGATTCATCTACTTTTCCTCAGCGAATAATACGAAGTAAACATCCGTAGGAAATGTTCACCGCGACTCTAAATAGTTGTAACTCAATTGATCTAAGATATCGTATTATTTTATCACGTCAACCTATCTACATCTATAAATTTATTCTATCTGTCGGAGTTAAACTGTTTATGGTTAATCAAAAAATATCATGGATACGTATGATATTAATTTTTAAAATATGAATAATTTTAGAGCGGAGGTGTGAGGCGGCTTTTGCGACACAAAGTCGTCGATCAGTCCAGTTTTGTGAACGGTATTGTGTCAAATGTTCATGTACATATAGGAGGTGAAGTGTTGTTGCGAGATGCTTTCGACCGAGCTTAGCGACCAGCCTTTAATTCTTCAAGAACATATTCTTGCCCTCGATGCAGATATTTCTTTATGTATTTTTCTCGATGTCATTAAAAATACCTTACAACAGCTATCATGCTGTGGTTCAGAGTTACGTGTATTAAAGACAGCTTTTCTCATATTGTAAACATTCATTGAGAATAATAATGAATACAAATAACAAAAATAGCAATGCTAATAGATACCGTAAAACCATCACTCAGTTTTCCATGAGAAAACGATCGACAGCACCAAAGCAACTCCCAGCTCTGCCTCACATACCATCGGATGTTGGAGGCCAGGAGAAATAATCACCACGCAGTCTCGGAACAAGTAAAACACGACGCAAATTTCCAAGACCTCCTAGGGCGAGTTGCTGAGAGCCGCAGCGTGAGATCTTGCCTTTAACGAGTCATTTTCGGGGCCGTCAAAGCACTCGGACAATGAAGACGGCGATTTGGTCGAGTTCTCATACACGGAAGTCAAGTACGGCAGCTCGCGGGAGGTGCGGCGCAGCAAAGGTGGCCGCAGGTTCCAGGATCCCACGGGCGAACAACGAGCTTTTCTTGCGCCCCAGCAGCGGTTCCAGAGAGCCGATCGCTTGCCAATACGTTTTCGCAATGCCTTTTATGGCGTCTTTTATTCGCCCGCGGGAGGATCGTGTGATGGAATATTTGTGGAGTGGAAAATTGTTTGGCAGATGAGGACAATCTCATTAAGCAAAGGAAAAAGTCCAATGAGGAGGAATGCATGTCCTGAGGCACAGGAGCCAGCAGCGTGCACCTCAGGGTCGCCGCATTCCCGGTCCATATAGTCTCACCTCAAGGAATTCATTCCAAATATATGTATAATAACCGAAAAAACACTTGCGATTTAATAGGAATATTCCTCCTAGAAGGAATATTCGTCCATATTAGAAATTACTGCAGCAGTGAGGAACTGATCGAGAATGGAGACCTCCAATGAGTAAGACGGTATTTTTGAAGAACATATTAAATGACCTCATTCAATAAAAAATTGTGATCAGAATTATAAAAAACTTTGAACAAAGTCAAATATGCAGTGTAGACTCGATGAAGAAAATCAATTTAATTTTCAGCCTCAAAAATCATTGATAGGAGAGAAGAGCGCGTGAATTTACTCGCCGCTCTATTCGGCTGACACGGTAGAAGCAATCGGATAGCATTGACGCGGATTGAACATATACACACATTTTCATTACTTCACATGTCACCGACATTCCTGTTCTCTTCCACTTTATAGTCATTCATATATGATATTACTGCCCTAGTTTAATAATGTAATGGAAACTACTTCTAATATCAATAGAGAATAGATTTAATAGATTCTACTAATAGATTTAAATAGTCCACAATGCAGCATCAGATTTCGATAGTCTACAACGTGCCATCAAATGTAGATAAAGCCTACAACGTGTTACTAAATTTGGGTAGTGTCAACAATGAAGCATCAAATTTTGATAGGGTGTACAATGTGCTTGCGAATTTTGACTGAGTCTACATTCTACACCCGTACAGTCTGCATTCTACACCTAGTGAACACAACGCACACCCGTAAAGTCTACATTCTACACCCAGTGAACACAAAGCACACCCGTAAAGTCTACATTCTACACCCAGTGAACACAATACACACCCGTAAAGTCTACATTCTACACCCAGTGAACACAATGTACACCCGTAAAGTCTACATTCTACACCCAGTGAACACAACACACACCCGTAAAGCGTCCAAAGGAATTAGTCCAGGGATGCACTGTGGTAAAGAGTAGCAACAAATCATCATGCTAAACATGCAGTAATTCATCAGCATCCACCGTTCAGCCCTGTAAGAAAAGTTCTCAGACAAAACAGAAGTTGCTCTTCTAATGTCCGGGAATGCACAGACGACTTCCGTGTAGGGGTGTGACAAGAAGGGACCGTACTTCACCAGTTTAACTTTTCCGCCGGGACACCGATTATTATCTATGATTCTTTCCACCCAATAATTTTGATCTATTCCTTCATAAATTTATCGACGAGGAAGCGGGAAGTAAGACTGGGTCCCTCCCAACTGCAGGATTGAAGCGTTTCCATGCATGAAATGGTAATTTTCGCTTTGTGAGTCATATCATTTACCACTTTACTCTGTTGTTCCACAAAAATACATTGGCTAAAACAATTATAATCTTCATTCCAATCATCGCTGTGATTATGAGTGTCGTTAATGTTATTAATGAAAGAAGTATTATAGTTTTGTATGCACATTAATTTGTCATTGTTCTCATGCACACATTTTTATTTTATTCATATGACATTTTTTTCGATTATTCAAGTTAACAGGAAATAAAAATCTATCAATGACATTCACCTTTCTAAACGCGTGAGAGTTTATAGCTAATGCCAATATTTCCCACGAAATAACTTCAGAATCTCCCGTGGGGACGCTGCAGTAGATCAGACTATTTTATGTACGATCAAGCACTCAAATCCGGCGACGAGGAATGAAAGCCCTCAACCGGAGAAAATCTCTGCGGACTTACGGATGTGTGCCACGTGACCTGAGCCACCAATCAGCGCGCGCTTCACACAAGTGGTCATTATAGAGTCGTGTGGAGGGCGAGAGGGCAATCAAAGCTTTTATACGAGTCCTCTAGTTGTTTTGATGAGGGATTTGGTCCGGAGAACTGTTCTTAGCAGTGCTTAGAGTCATTTATAGGCATTGAATCGTCACAGTAGATTCCGCACTTGAAAATATTTATGTAAGAGAAAAAATCCAGCTTCGTCAATATCGCTAGTAAAATTAGAAAATTTATAAAAGGGTTAGTCATTACAGCATATGTAGACGTGAAAGTCTACGTAAATTAAAGTGCTTATAAAGTAATCAGTATTATCAACGCTGTGGTCAAAGTGCGACTATGCTTAATATGATGTAACTTGCTCTGGTCTCCTAACGGTTAGTCCATCCTTTTGCTCGAGAATTCTCATAGGATGGAAGACAGGCAAACATTCCTAGCGAAGTAGGAGTGGAGGCTGCTTAGCGAGGAGGCTCTGTGACTGAGTGGTTAGTGCGTCTGGGGCCCTACAGCTGTGAGTGCCCCTCGCAGGGAGCCACTCGTGCAGCCCGTGAGGGGCATTTGCTGCGAGTGGCTTTAATGGCAGCTCATTACTGCCATTCTCGCATGCGTGACCTCTTGAGCACGACCTCCGAGTACTCACACTCTTGACGCCAACGTTGTCCAACACTCGCGCTAGTCTCGCCTGCACAACTCGCGCACACCAAACTCCATGTTAGATCTTCATGCGTCGTCAGCCCTGCAGCACGGACGTCGCTCAGCTTGAGACGCTATAGCTGGCGAGGGGTTTTCTTCTGGCACTTGTGATGCGAGCTCATGGCTCAACACTGGTTCTGACGCCGCGGCAAACCTACGTTCTACAGCTTAGGACTCGTACGTGGCGAAGTGCTCCTAGCGACGCTCATTACAGTGGCCTCACACCCTCCACCACTTGAGAAATGGCGTGTAAGACTAGCCAACAGTATTTATGACACCGATTTAAGTCTGGCTCCAAATTACGGGATATTAGAAGAGTCATTACAAGCACGACGATGCTGCACCTTTGCCATACTCTTAACTGTGACTTATACGATCGTTCAAAATTTCCCGTCACGTCTCGTACGCGCACGAGGCAGATTCGTCTTCAAATACGTGATCGACGAACTTTCCTCTTTATCTGTAGATTCCGTACTACATTTCCACCATATACCTACTATTTCACCAGTTTTTCTATTATCACAATTGTCTCTACTTTACCACGATCATGCTGTAGTTTCACGATGTCATCGTAGTCCTACGATCTCGTCGTTTTCCACGACCCCTGATCATGCCACACAGCGCTAGGCAGGTTAAATTGTCTAAGCTTCATTCTTGTAAATCCCCCACACACTGTACATTTACATCCGTCTAGTGACTGGTCGAATACCACCTGCGGCCAAAACTAATTATGATACATGCAGTATTAAGAAATATATTATCAAATTCATCAGCGTTAACAGCCCCTCATGGACCCTCACTGCTAATGCACCGTCCCAGTTAAAACGCTAAAATAATTTCTACCTATACGTGTTGATTAGTTCCTGTATAAAAGCCTCTTGGGTTAATGTGCATGATTACTTGAAAGCGTACCAAGTGCTCAAGCATGCTTGCGATCATCCACTGTGCGCCACGGGCCAACTGGCCGCTCAATTAACTGACCACCTTACTTGCATGTTTGTTTATAACCGTACACACTCTTCAGTAGTGACATAGGGCAAAATATCCTGTACTCATCTTTTATTAATAAAATAAAGGATTTACCGCCATATCATGGATACAGTTCGGGGGACTAAGTGAATGAATCATTTTCTTTGACTTTGGATATTTGTTAAGAAATAAAGAAGAATCTTTAGAGGCTCAAACGGGACTTCAGAGTAGTGACCCAATGAGTTAAAGGGTGGCTTTGCATAGCATAAACGAGACTTTACTATTTTTGGCTATGATTGCATAGACGGAGTCGGGTTGTGAAAATTTATCGACATTGATGGGAAAAAAAAGTGAGTTGGGAAAAAAGTTGGGAAAAAGTTGCTTTTATAATTTAGGATTTACAGGCAGTTGTTATACATTTCCATAAGTCAAATACCTTGCTTCGCTATTGTAAAAAATTCCTCCTAAATCTTATCTATTGACCCATTTGTCTTCAACATCATTCCCGCTTGATGTTAGTACACTCGCCCTGCCAGTATTCCCACTCGATGTTAGTACACGCGCCCTGCCAGTATTCCCGCTTGATGTTAGACACGCGTCCTGCCAGTATTCCCGCTTGATGTTAGTACACGCGCCCTGCCAGTATTCCCGCTTGATGTTAGTACACGCACCCTGCCAGTGTTAACCAGACCATTGATGCCGAGTCACTTACAGCTCTCTTGTCAACGGTAAACTCATGCGAAATGATGGAATTTTCGTCACCAGGGACACGAAATGCCTGCTCTGACTCAGTCTCGCTGATGAAGAATACATACCTGAGAATTTGGCCTCGAGAATTTTCTTCCATCTAATTCCTTTTAAGATACGGGATACGGAATAAATAAATATACTAAGGGTATCATTAGCAAAAATTTTACTCTACTGAAAATAATTCAGGAGTTTATTTACTATTAGTCTAAAAAAGTGTCCTATTTTTCAGCCAGGCTCAAGTAGCACATTCTTCTTGCTCTTCTACTACAATCTGTCCAAGAATTATCAATATCTAATCTCCACCTTCATATCGTAACTGAATATAATCTAGACCAGGGGTGGCCAACCTTTTACATACCATGCGTCAA
>VOMN01010898.1:0-17095 GCA_014899125.1 Orchestia grillus
AAAATGTAAAGTACATATTTTGAAGCAGCATCTCAAAACTATAAAATATCACTCACAAATTTTATGTAAGCTGTTATCGTTTCTACAACTCGTGCTTCAGTAACTGCCCTGAGGTGCGAACTGTTGGGAAGCAGTAATCTGGGCCAGCTCCGGGTCGCTCACGAGCTGCGCAACGTCGATGAATTTGTTCTAACTGATAATTTGTGCCCATCACAACTTGATGGTCCTCTTTTTGACGTGCTGCTATATAGGAGGATTGGCTCCTGTTAAATGAAAACACAACTGAGGGCATGGAGTTGCATGGACAACCATTCTAAGCTTCAATTATCCACAAAAAAAATGAACGCCGATGAATGGAAATGTATATTTTGTGCGTGAATTGCGGCATGTTGTGCAGCTGGGACCGCAATGAGGGAAGTGAAAGATCTTTTACATTGCTGCTACCTCCTAAACTGGCACTACGAACGTTAGGGCGTACTACACACCATATCAAAGGCCAGAGGGGATGACTATATTTATATTCCTCTGTTTGTTACCGAACGTTGCGTCTTCTTCATACAATTTATGCATTATTTATAGTACTTATGTTCCCAAAGGTGTCCATACTAAAGAGTAAAGAAATGCAACATAAAACTGCAAAGAATCTTGAAGGAAAACTGCGTACGAAACACAGCGAAATTTCTCGCGTGTGTCTGATTACTATCATTAAATCCTCATTCATCTCTTTCACTTAGCAAGGGCTTCAGAGATCGCTCCAGAGGACGCATGCTTTCGTGAGCGCCTAGACCTGGTGAGCGACATAACGGGACGAGGTGAGTTAAGCAGCTTTAAAGTAGGGGGTAGCGTAACCGAATGCTTCATAATTTAATCGTGATCATGAATTTTGTAGACTTTGAGGAGGAAATTTGTGGGATTATTCTCGCTTCCTGTGCGGGATGTGGGAAGGTTCAGCGTCATGAAATATGTGTGATTTTGTATGACCCTCTGAAGGGTCCACTGAATATTGTTCAAATGATACCATAATCAGTGCCATCGTAACAGCACTGATGTTATATGGAATTTATAGGTTACTGTAGCAGAAATCGCATACATAATTGTTATAAAAATCACATAATTTCAGCGATGAAGCACATTTTAGTGCACTGTGTGCTGAGTGTACGTACTTGAGTGTACGCGACAGATGCACTGGGAAATATAATCGGAAACATAAACGATGAGTAATTTCATTATAAACAGATACGTACTCATATGAGTGTCGTATATTTTAATTGATTGATACGTACTCGTATTGATATAGCTCATGTGAGGGAGCTATGATGCGCAATATTTATAGTACAGTATGGTTTCAGTTCGAAAGGTTCTGATCAGATAAGGCAATGATGATTATGATTCACTGCGCAGTGAAGTATTTTCTCTGTGACAAGAATTAATACCACACATTTTCTGATTTGTCAGTAGTAGAAGTAATAATAGTATTGACAACAGTGCTTCAGTGGCTCAGACTATCTCGCACCGAAAGAGAAGAGACCATTAAGTACTGGCACTAGAGAATGGGGAATGGAAACACAAGACGTGTTGCCACAAAAGATCCCCTGTGCATAGAAACAACAAGTTAATTTTGAAGAAGAAAAAAAGGTAAAGAAAGATAGCGAAGAAGGTGTGAAAAATGAAAAAAGCAAGGTGGACACGAAAGATAGATATCCTGAATAAGTATTTATAGCTGAGGTTAACCTAACAGTGCTGCTCTGGGGTCGCCAGTTGCCACAGCGTACGATAGATAAACCTAATCCTATTGCTTATCTTAAGTCTATTGATGGGGCTGCTTATCCTATGCCCCCTGAAGGGAGTTGTCTATCTTATGCCCCCTGAAGAACTATTATATTGTCTCAGTGATATTTCGCTTACTTATATAATATAATTTCAGTTGAGTTCCGTGTCTTTCCCTGATTTAACAAAGACAGGAAAATTATTTATCAAGTATTAATAACAACTTAGGTTTGAGATAAGCTCACTGTTATTACTCTGTGTTCACAATTTATTTTTTAGTTATACTTTTTTTAATATTTGCCGGTATATTTTAAACGCTCATTATTTCGCATGAAATGAGAAAGTCTCAAAAAAATTTTTGTTCATTTATGAGTGCACGTAATAAAAGTTAATAACTTTCCTCGACTGACAAACGGACATTCATTATAGCACAAGGGACATCGCTTATTTTTTGAAGCTGCACCTTTTCATGAATTTATAGTTTCTCAGTTCATCATATTGATAGTAATTTGTGGCACGTATGACACACTGCATGTGCTCGATCAAATTCCAAACCCCGAGTAATGATAAAATGACAAGACAGAGTCTATAAAGGTACGGGCATTTACGCTCAACAATCATTGAACCACGTTCCCCTAGTCTGGCACGATTGATTTGGATGAACGCGTCTCCGAGCCACGGCTGCAATCTACCGCCGATAGCTGTAGACACTGGCCAAGCGCTGAGAGCACTGCACTGGTCTCGCCAGCATCGGTCCCGAAGCAACAAATGCAGGGTGAGGTAGAAGTGATGAGAGATTCCGTTCTTTTTGACCATCGCGTGAAGCAACGTAAGTTCATTCATGACTGGGTGTTGCTCATGGAACTATCTATAGTTTCCACATGCTCTGGCTTGTGTATTAAATACTCGTAGTGGGGCTTAATATACGTGCAAATGGATTCAAGAAGAAACTTTTTTTACTCCTTTAAAAACATCTATCCTNCCACTGTGTCGTGCTGGTAGTGTTATGCGATGGGCTAAGCGAATTGGTGCTGACGGTATTGATGCTGACTGTGCTGGTACTGACAGTGCTCAAACGTGAATTCCGAAAAATAGTTAAACTGGCATTACGGAACGAAGTTTTTGAATCCCAAGTTCCTGAATTATAAAATACTCCAAAATGCAATCGTTGATATTTTTGTATTTATTATGAAATACGTTGATAATGGTGGTATAGCTGTTTTTACCTTTAGTTAGCTAATTGTCTCGAAAGCATACGAGGGGCGAGTGCACATAGACATTGAATTTTCCTTAATGCAGGTAAAATTTTGATACAATGTGTTCAGAGGCACGAGATGTCATTTTAAGCTCCGACTCCGCGATGTCCATACATCTCATTTGTGCACAGTACAGACCAAGAAAGTGCGCCGTCAGTGGACGATCTGATTCGATGCAGCCGGGACCCAAGCCCTGCCGCTATGCTGAAGAAGGCTTGAATGCCTCGGGCCTCTCGCCATTGAGACGGTTGACCTACTGTTACTCTATTGCTGGACTATTGCGTGTTATAGTTATTCTCCTTTTTTCAGACTGGAGGAATACGAATTCAAAGAAATTACATCACAAAATAGTTTTACCCGATTTTTGTGCAATGGTAACTTCCCAGTTGAGTTATTTGTAGTACTACCATTAAACTTGTGATTCAATTATATTTTGTGGCCGAGTGAATGAACATTCACCTATGAACAGCTGGAAGGACTTTAAACGCCAAACTACACCGAGCACCTTTGTCCCTAAACATTTCTAATACCTGGAGCAAGCTTCGTTCATTCTTTATTTCTCTACATTGATTTTAAAACCTCTATCCCTGGGGAGAGTATAGTTCCCATTGAGAATTTATTCCTAACGTTGTATTTCACTCTTTAGCGCTCACGTGAAAAGCAAAAATAAAAACATGATATAAATCATGTATTTTTGAGTTTTTAAGCGTGCATAATAAAAGTTAAGAGTTTTGTACTTGCTCCATATTTAACACGACGACTAGAAAGCCTAATTGATTTTTCCGGTGGTCCAAATTCGTTAACGTCACGCAAGGGTTGTTGCAGTCGACCATCACCTGTTCCCAGGGTTTAGGCCGGCTGTAAACTGCTCAGGATACGTCGTTTTGACCCGGTTTCCACATGCCGAGGAAGATAGCGTGCACCCACAAGTAGGGTAATGACAACACCCACGTGACTGTTCGAGCTGACGGCCAGCAGGATAGGGCGACAGTTTTCGAACGGTCAATCAATTTAAAAAAAGTCTGTTCTGCAGCGATTTAAAATGAGTTTGCATACGTGGCTACAGTGAGATTGTTTTGGAATGCATGACGGAGATTTCTACACCGGTTGAACTGACTGTGAACATGAGGCTAATGTGAGCTTGTAACGCCGGCAATAATAAAAAATCAACGCAGACCGTGAGGGCTCTATGGACACAACTGGAATGAGTCACTTGAATGTCTTACTGCATATAAAAAAATCCCGTATGCGCTTGGTTTAATATTGGTCTTTGTACGAAAAATTTTCCCTACGCTATATTTCCCCCGTCTCGATCCTCACTCCCCACTAATCGGCACACATTTTCCTTTCTTCCCAACCCTCCCACGACGCACATCGTCACACGGCATCGTGTCATCCTGCAGCCTGGCGGCCCTCCTACCGTTAGGAGAGGCTGACCAGCCGCTTGAGCTACTTGCGCAACCTGGCGCCTATACTCAATACTTAACACTGGAACGACGGGTGGGCCGTATTGACCCATCCGTCCAAACGGCCTGAATGGAATTAAACAATTGTCATATCATCGAATAACGGTTTTCTCGCTGAAAAATAAAATGGAATAAAAGTCCAAGAGAGTTAACTATATTGAAGCTGGTTACATTGATGTGAAATTTTTCATATTGACCCATCCGTCCTAGTGTTAATGCGTACTAAGGCATGCTTGGAGTGTCGAATGTTCGTATGATGGAATAGACACTTGTTAAGAAAGGCAGATTGCTAGGGCTTCTCGTATTACTATTTTTTATTCTACCTTCTTTCGCTAGAGACTAGTTCCTTATTCGAAGAAATACTAAACAGTGTCGCTTTCTGGTGTTTGTTGAATCTTTCGTCTAAAGAGGAAACGAATGGTCTTGTAAAGACGAGTGCGTAAATCTTACTGATCCATTTTATCGATTCAGTTTTCCAATACATTCGTGAACCTAAGCTTTCACTGTGAAAAGTAAGCCGTGTTTTAAGTTGAGTTAAGGAGGCAGGTACTGTATGCAATAGAAGGGATACATTAATCTAATTCTTTATTGATCAACAAGCCAAATCGAAAACTGAATCCTTATTAATCATCTAGATTTACTGCTATGAATCATTTCATACTAGAAATGTCACCGAGTGAAGTACGCTCTTTAGAGAATAAATGAATAAAAAAGTTCAGTACTTAAGCTCGGCAGTCCTGAATTCTTTGAAAAATATCACATGCATTTTGTTCAACTATTTTTTCGATAACACTTAATAACTTAGTTTAAAAAACCGTTTTATGCATCACAAGTTTGGTTCTTTTATCAAAACCTCAGATATATGATAAAATTATCAGTAATGGGAGTAAGTCAATCCAACCATGAAGTGTTCGTACTGTATTTAAATTGAATGAATGATCTAGAGAAAAGGTAATATTTTTTCTAATGACATTTTCAGGCTCTATTTCATTATAATTACACAAAAAATTCTACTACCATCGACAGAGTACGAAGTGTACAAGAAAGTTTACGTACCAGTCTCTAAACTAGACTACGCATTCAATACTGCACGATCTTATAAAATTAGACTATTATTTCTTGATTTACGACTCGGAGTATTTTTTCTCGCCTCACTTCCATCCGCATGAAGAAATTCAGGACTGAAACCGACTTCCTCTCCTCATCTCGAGCGATTGCCCTTTGAGGGCTCACTCCTCATTGCGTCACTCGTATCCATGTTTTAAATCGAACTCAAAACCATGTAACCTAGAACGGCCGTTCCTGAACAGAGCTATTTATAAGCGAATGGAAGAGATTGGTGATTTCCGTTCAAGAGTTGATCACGCTTGTAACGCGAATATTCTGAAGTTGTATTGAAAAATTACTATTAACATCTGTGTTCAAAACAGTGTTTCCATACTGCCGAAAGTGCTTTCGATCACCTTGTTCAAAAAAGCTATGAGTAATGGTAAGTCGGGGCAATCATAAAGAGCTAAATAAAATCAATTCGTGTCTAATATACATAGTATGTGAGGTTGTCAGTTTTTCTCATCATTGGAGACTTTATTTTCTGTCAGCCAGAGTATTTTATAGTCCCACTTTCATTCATGTCGGCTAAGATGAGCTAACTATTTTTGGGAGACGATCTTGACACGACCAGAATTTTACAAGTAACGTGTTTTGTGTACACGTAGGCGACCAGAGTATTCGGTTAGTATTTTAGCTTAATACTGCAATTTAACATGTTAAATTTATGTATGAGTAAGAATTCTTAAAGCATTGCCTAAAATTTTAGATTATGGAATTAGCTTTCACGAACACAGTCCAGAATCATTCTGGTAACATGAGAGCTTGAAGTTGATATCTGTAAATTAACCTTCAAATTTGACATGTGCTGTGCATCTTTACCTGCATGAAAGTCTCTTTATTCGAAATTTGTATAAGTAAAACACAGGTTCTGAGGGCTGCTGTGGAGACTTCAATACAGGTAATGTAGTAATCTTATGTGGGTGTCGTGAAGTGTGGTGATTCTGAGCCTAAAATTGGTGAATTTTGAGGAATGATACAACTGAATTCAAAATTGGTGAATTTTGAGACAAGATGTAACTGAATCTAAAATTACTGAATGGCGAAAAATTATGTAACTCATTCTCAAGCCATTTAATTTTAAGAAATGATACTACTGAATCTAAAGTTCATAAATTTAAGCAGTCATTTAACTGAATCTAAAATGATTTAAAATTGAGAAATTATGTTACTGAATCATAAATTATTGAATTTTGTGAAATGACATTACCGTCCCTAAAGTTGTGAATTTTCAGAAACGTCGCTTTTTTTAGCGGCTCCATCAGACAATTCGCAAATTTCTCGACGTATATCTGACAACTACACGCTGTACCCATGGTACTCTGCTGTCCCTTGATACAAAATATAATATAGTTAACTTACATATTTACTCTAACTTTTTGTTTGAGCACGATGAAAAACTGTTATCGTCAGTACAAATTAAGATATTTTACAGACGTTTAATCGTTTAAGTGAACAAAAATCCCAGTAGGTTGCTCTTTGTCGATATTGATTTTATTTACCTGAAAATTTGTCTGATATTCACGTTATCTGTTCACTCGTTCAAAGACAAGTATGTGCTAGAATCAGTATGGAGACAATGTAAGCAAAACATATACAATTTGTGGTGGTGTACTCGGTAAGTACATAGGAGCTGCGTGACGTATGACCTAACTGCCCCCTCCCCCTCCCCCGCTGCAGCCACGCAGGTCCTTGTGGTTCACCCCTGATTGCCAACGCTCGCTGACACAGATTTTGTCCTAGTGCTTTTCCCACCGCTAATTGGTCGATAACAAAAGAAAGTTTCAGGAGAAATGATTATGCTAAAAGCGAAGATTTATTATTTATCGATCAAAATTAGGTATTCAACTCATTAAAAAAATTTCGCAAGGCTCTATTAACCTGTTAACGGTCACCTCCCAGGTGGCCGGTGTTGCATTCATACGGTATGTGTAATCGACAGCGACCGTGTGAATGCAACATCCACGCGGACATCACATGATGTCCATAACCGTTAACAGGTTAACAGAGAAGATGGCTTCACAGGCCACATTTCAAGCTGATTCAAATTTTTTTCCAGTTTACTGCTGGAGGAGGTTATTTGCATAATGATCACAGGTTGAAGGGAAGACAGAACGTTGTATAAAATGTCAATCGAGTAAAAATTTTCATACATCAAAACCGAAGCTTGAACTTGTTTAACCGATTGCTCGATTATGCTAGAACATGGTTAGTTTAAGTTGTATTAAAAAGATACCGCAATCTGCAATTTTAAAAAGTACATTTTCGGTAAGATGAAGGGGACATTCAAGTTCTCACCGACATTGAAAAACACAACACAAATCGTCATTATTGCATCATGAACCTGTAGTGACGTATTCAGATTTAACTCGATCTTTATTTAACGCTTTTCAAAATAACCCTAAAATAAAGTGATTTCCGCTTAATATCTTCGTTTGATAATGAAAAAGTTATGAATCAGTAAAAAC
Organism: Orchestia grillus; assembly: GCA_014899125.1. Classification (NCBI taxonomy): domain Eukaryota; kingdom Metazoa; phylum Arthropoda; class Malacostraca; order Amphipoda; family Talitridae; genus Orchestia; species Orchestia grillus. The sequence goes on from VOMN01010898.1 coordinate 8,065, forward strand.
TAGTGACGGTATGGCAAATTCGCTGAAGAATTAATTATGAATTCCTTCATACGAATTGATTACCCTAGTTTTCGCAACTAGTTTACCCGTTACATAATTCAACGAATCTATATAGTTTCCATTCATACAGTTTCCGTCGTGTCAGAATATTTCTATTCACCAAAAGAACTAATTTAGAACCGTAGCTCAGACCAGAGCGTACTGTTTTGTTACATGGCAAACGAGGGTGAAAATTCAGGGAAATGTCACAGTAAAGGAGAACTCGCTTATGTCTGGCTGTTCTTTTACTGCATCGGCAAGTTTTCGTAGCACTTGAGTCCAAGTTTCTAACGGGAAAGGAGATTCAAATTCCTCCGTTTAGTTAAACGCAACACCAGTCCGGCGCAAGGCCACGCCTGAAGAAGAGCTGCAACAGATGTAACGGTGGAGCAGATGCCAAGGCTGCGGCAGCTGGCGGAGCCGCCAGCCGGTATGTGTGTGAAGCCTCGACTCCCACCACAGCTTTCGGACACTGGCTCTTCGTCCCGTTAGCTACTTTCATTTGGAAATGATTGCGTCTGCATCAAAGGATTCGGAAACAGAACTTTTTGAGAAATTAGTTAGTGGGATACAGTGTGTACTGCTGTCAAGACAACGCTTTGCGAAGGGCATTATGGCGGGTTTCTTTAGTCTTTTGTACACTCGTATGAATAAATTAACAGGAATGATATTCCTTAATGCAAGAACTCGGAAAAGAATAGCCGCTCACCGCACTATTGTTTTTTATGGAATAGAAGGTAAAATTTTACTACTCTTCGACCTTTTTTCAATCCACTTGCAGTTGCATAAATAAAAGCATAGCCAAGAGTAACTTTTAGAAATATGACGCCTTTATGAACTGAAATCCAATCATAAGCTGTTTTATCGTCTTTCCAGGTGTGGTAAGTAAATATTTCTTGGCTAAATTGGATGAGATTTAGTTCGGTGCCCTTTTTTAACTCTTTTTACAAGTAACATCTCTTGAAGGACATCTGAACTCGGAGTGAATGTTGTCCCAAATATTTGGATGGTTGTCTTCAGTTTTGAGGACTTCACTATGCGCTTGCATGAGTGGCAGTCATACGCCGCCTCTATAGTGAGTGTCATGACATGCACCGTTATCACCTACTCCATCTAGCATCACACCCGCTTGTGAAGTGAGAATTTTCCACTGAAAAAAATCTTAACAACATTATTACAACATTTTCTGCTCTATAAATTATGAGAGTTCAACGACAAATTTTAAAGGGCGCAACAAGATAAAGAAGGTACATGAATGGTCTACGCATCAGCATAGCTTCGCTCTGTTGATTACAAAGCATGCAATTGATTACAAAATATGCAATTCACAGATATGAGGGGGAAAATACTCCACTCTCCGATGTAAAATATTTAAAGTTATGGCCTTATTTTCCACTTACATCTTGCATTTTTTTAGCTTAACGGAGAGAAAAAAATTTCATTTTCAGATGTCTAGCTGAAATAATTAAAGTTCTGGCAGTAATCAACGTACATTTGTAAGGAATTTTGTTCATGAACTATCACTTTCAGCTTACTCTTTGATTTGTTCTACCACTTCCTAAGAAGAAGATTTTCCAAATTAACCGTTATTTTTTCAGTTACTCGAAACTCCCAAGGAAAGAAATCTCACTCTATTCTGTCTTCTCATTAATATCAACGACATTCTCTGTGAATTAATATAAGATTGCCAAATATTCTATTAGATTTCACGGAGCACTCTGAGCTGCATCCTATTAAGATCCACCCAAATGAATATCTCATTAAACATAGAGATTTTGTGTCTAAGCGTGCGTTCCTCTACAGCGGACGACGTCACGCGTACGCTCTTGATCATTCGTCCGGTTCTCTCATCGCACTCATTTCGGCATCTCCAGAATAAAGCGTGAATAAAATTTACACCATATGTTTCAGAGCTGACGAATCCCTGAATTTTCGGGTTTTTTACTGGCTTCTAAATCCTCTATTTTTGAACATTTTTGACCATCGCCTGATTTCCAACCGCTCATTGTTACAACTCATTTTTAATCTATAAAATCCCAGCCCATTGCTTAAAGCGCCCCGAAGCACTCGTAAATTTCAATCGGTCTATTCGGGCCTCTTCTGGTGAGCGACGCCTGAGAATATTCTTGAATTTGCTCTCAGGAATAATTTCTGGTTACTCTTCTGCTGCTCTCACAGCTACGCTCGCTCGTGCGTGTGTTCTACGGAAAAATATACGCGTATATCTCAACGGTTTCCGTATGGTATACTGATTTTCACATGCGAAAAAAGGACTAATTCAGATTATTTTAAAAACCACAAGAAGCGATCGGTCGAACGAATGGCTCTTCCCAAGCAAAGCATCTTTTTCGTATATTGCTTATTCAGTCTCCTCTTATGGAAGAGGAGCAGAGAATTTAGTGATCACATTTGAAAGGTTTTGGCTTGGAGGCGTTCATTTGCAGACGGGTTGGATAGCATGAATCACTTTATTTCTAAAAAATTAACTAATCCATCTTTTGAAGCAACCTAATGTACGTATACTATTCGACAGAATGAATTAATAAATTTATATTTATAATATTTCTCAAGATTCAGCCCTGAACATGAAATTGTGCTTCAGTATTTGTTCTCATCAATTCATCTTGACTGACTAACCAATGGAAATCTAAAAAACTGCAATTCCTTTGTACCTTGAAGTTTGTTTCATAATTCTGTGGTCTACTCTGAAAAGTCATCGTAACCATCTATTCTCTACGTTGTCGCAACTAGGTAGTCAACATTCAAGTCTAAAATTAGACCCCATCTGCTCCCTAAAATAATCTCATTACTGCAGTCAGCTCTACATAGAGTCACGGTAGCCATCAATCAACCCTTTAAAGTAATTCCACTCGGATAGTCCACTCCTAACTCTAAAATCGTTATGCCGGTCTTTTCTCCAAATTAACGTGAATAGTTAAATGTAAAAGTACTTAAAAGTCGTGATCACTCGTCTACTTTCTAATTAATATTCTTTTGTACAAAACCAATTATCTTAGACCTTCTGTCACGTTTCATGTGACACAAATTCGAAAGCAAAACTCATCTTCGTGTGTCCACACTCATTAAAACTGATCTTAAGGAGTAGTTTCTAAAATTGATCTCTTATCATTTGGAAGTCCAAAACGGTAACCAAATACCCGCTGTTTACTGCTCAGACGGCATCTCTCAGTTACTCTCAAACGCCTTTAGCAACAAAGGTATTTATCGGTAGCTCCAGGAAGTTCCTGAAACTGAAGAGAAAATTTCTCGCAAAAAACGTCCACAAGTTTTTAAAGCAGCGTGCTGACGTGCAAGTTTGTTTTTGCAGCATGAGTCGCCAGTTAGCTGAATTATTTTTCTCCTAGTCTGGCCTGGATAAAATTCGCGTTCCTCCCCCAGCTCCTGATAGTTTCTCACTTTCACGACATCGTGAGCTCGGGTATAACTTTTTCAGGATTCTTTCACCGTACCTTTGAGAGGCTCGCTAACTTTCTCGAAATCTTGATTCCGGACCCTGGATATAATATATTATTTATCTCATCTTTTCCATAATTTGCGTATTTTAGTCCCCTCCTCCCTTTCTTCATATCAAATGATGGAGTGAAATTCATCTTATTTTTCTTCCTTGATCTGAGGAAGCACTTTTTCTTACAATACTTTTACTTGATTAAAAATGAAAGGTGAGCACTGGCAATATCGCACTCCAGTAATCCTACTTCCACGGCCAGGTACATTGCAAATTTGCACAACTAAGTGCCCCATCCGGCCGCTGTACGCGCAGTACAAAGTGTGTGTCCATCTTGTGGCAAAAATACATGCGGTTTGGTTACGTTGTCGTACGTGTTCTATATGATTCTTCACCACAACTTCTTCGTCTTTTGAATCCTCAAGGCATTGTTCACATGCTGTATGTATTTGAGCCCTGGGATAAATTTAAGCTGATCTTCTTCCTGTGGACGCACGACTGGCAGGTGACGGAATGACTAGGCGTTCAAATACTTTCCCTCATATTAACAATGTGATATCCTAGATTTCTGCAGGGAAAACGCAAAGATAATTCTAGTTTTCTTTTCTGCCTGCAGGAATGAATAGATGACAGTGTTTTCGAGAAAGACATAAAGTTATTTCCAAGCAGGCTTTCGTAACCTGATCTTCCCTCTCGAAGTAGGGATGCCTGTTCGAGGCGACTGGTAAACTTTTGAGTGGCCTTGAACAAAAAGGGAAGCAAATGTTTTCAGCTGATAGGAGTCGTGGCTGAAATTATATACACATATAAACGTTGAGTTTTTGTTCTCCTTGAACATTTGCATGACAACACTGTCGGTTATTAAATTAACGCTTGCATACGATCTCAATTATTGAGAAAGCTAGAATTGTTGTATTGCTGCGGGATAATATAATGAGACCATCGTGCGGGAAGGTGTCCTACTATGCGTAGCTATAACGGAGAGCTCAACAGCGCAGGCCCACAGGAAGAGTCACTAAAATGCAATTAGCCTTTGAAGAACTATTACATGGTCGAGGACTGGAAATTACTTGGAGGCCAGTAGTCGTTACAAGGGAAACTGCTTCAACGGCCGTGAAAACGGCCTCAACTTTTTTGTTAACTTTGAATCGGTTTCTAGGAGGATGACACTGCACGTTTTCAAAAGAAAGTTTCAAAAAGGCAGACATGATTACCAGCAGCTGAATCTAACTTTAGACCATTAGAATTGAGCCGACAGATGTTCGCTGTTGTGATAGCCTGGATCTTCCCAAAACCATTATTCTGCTTGAGATTGCGCCCCTAAGAAGACTACTACATACGTATTCGAAAATCAACGAGATTTTTAACGCATCGTTTACTCCCGTAAATCAGTCAAATTGCCAATGATTAATGCTGGAATGTTTGATCTGTTTTTCGGAAATAAATTTTACTTGAGGCGTGAGTTTCGATACTGACGGTATTATAATTTTAGAATTATGTTTAATTTTGTACTACAGTGGTGAAATTTTTCAATACCACAGAGCCTTTAGAAAGCAGCCAAATAATTATTTCAAGAAAACAGTACAGGAATTAATGGGATTATAGAATTACATTCAAGATGGTTTCGTCTCTCCATTATTGCGATACACTACGACTAAGTGAGAGGGAGTAATATCTGACAATCGTAGCGTGCTTGAACGTCATTTCTGAAAATGTATCATGGGGCTGGGAAAAAAAGTAGAAAGTAGAACCCATTATGGGTTCTACTTTCCCATTATGAGTTCTACGCTTTGAATCCCATTATGGTTATCGAATATCCTTTGGGACAGTAACTGTGTTCAGTATTTGAATGGGAGAAAGCGCAAGCACACACTCACGTGATGGGATGTAGAAAAAATGTCATATCATCCGAAATTTACTTGGTATTCGGGAGAGAATCTAAATGAAATACGAGCGTTAAAAAACGTCCATATTTGAGTTTCTTCTGACACTGTCGTCAGATATTGACTGATCGTGTGAAGGGCTCTTAAAGAAAACCCTCAGTTGTGTGACAGGAAGTCGCTCTGCCGAAGAATGAGGTTATCTGTTAAAATAAATGATGCTGGTGATGATGACGTTTACACCTGCAGAATAGGGTTCTCATGATTTAGAAACAAGTTCTGCAAGTATGAATTACCAATTCATTTTGGATTTTCGGTCAATTGATAATTTTACCATCATGAATGTAATTAGGGTTAGTGACGTATACTACTTAACAATTACAAATATTTTCCTCATATAGTAAACTTTTAACATGCATAATTAGCGTCTGAACTCGGAGTTCTCTTTTTCTCATGTTTTGTGTGCGAAAGTCCGTGATTATTTTAAACTACTACCGTGTTTCATCCCATCAACAGTAGCGTGGCCATTCCGAGGAACTTCCGAGGATTTGGTATATAAGTATGTATATACTCATGTATTTACACAGGTAACTTTTCAAATATGTATATATATAGATGTTAATAAGTACATATATGCATATATGTATTCATGTATGTACACACATATTTCAGACTGATCGCTCGCTACTCACCAAAATTACGACCGTCCCTCGCTACTGAGCTCCCACCGACTCTCTCGAACAGCATCCTGCTCTGCCGGCCGCCCTGCAGTCGTTCCTCTCCTTCTTCTCGCTCTTTGTCATTATCATCGTCATCTGAAAATGCGGACTCCTCGACTCCGGTTAGGATCCTTGTGTTCCGGAAAAACAATTCCTGTTCATCATTGTCGGGGTTCTGGAAATATTCTTCTCTCTGTGCGGACCTTGCGAGTGTAGTTTGGCACAGGACTGCCACAGTGAGGGCTAATGTAAACTTGACCGCGCTCATTTCAGGCACAATTGTTATTTGTGGTGCACACCAAAAGAATTCTCGCGCTATTTAAGCTAGGCACAGATCATCGCTGGATTTCACAGTCCCATTTGGGCCTAAGCTTTGTTCTGGATGAAATTAAACAAATAAAACTCATTACGCGGGCTTAGCATGGGTGACTGTCAGGTTATATTACTCAAGTTTTCTTGTTTTCTTCAACCGAATGAATGACAATTCGAGCGAAAAGTTTTAATGCAGCAGAAGCAGTATTTTGATACTTGGATATTTCGAGCAAAATTATTCCGGAGCAATAAATTCAAAATAAGAGCTACAGTAGCGTTAGCTTAGTCAGCAATTTAAGATATAATTTTTAAATTTCTACATGAAAAACTCTAGACGCATGGAAATCACTTCTAATCACCCCTTAGCGTCGAATACAAAACTCAAATGTGCTTACAATGCCTATTGATTTTCCTGGCATATTTATTTTCCAATATGTGCCAATTCTGAGACACTTTAAGCAAGTTCTTAACCGATCTGAATGTTAAGCAAACGGATGGCAATGATTTAGTGAAATGTACCACAGCTAAATGCAAACCTAGATATAGCACAGTGAAACAAACTGGAGCTGTGTTCTAATTGCCTTTAAAAAATACAGACTTCGATAAGTTCGTGATGAGTATTTAAGTGAGTTTGAAATTTCTACTCCGTAGGAAATGGGAACCATGCTCTACTTCAATATCTAAACTCGATACACTTTTGTGATTTCTGCTACAATGAGAGGATCGATCGAGAAATTTCACTTTCTTGTGCACCTGGTCACTAACACTGTTATAATTATACATTAATCGTGAATGCATGCATTTACGATTAAAGGACAACTTCCTGGTTTAATTTGTAAAAGTTCCCTATCTTGAATAGAACTGTATTATATGGTACACGTTCAAGTCACTACAAGATAATTTGGAGCACCACACATCAATACATTAACACAGCTCTCCCTTCATCCCGTTCGTACGAGTCACACGATGTGTACACAATTCGCCCCAAGCAACTGGGAGCCGCCGTCCACGTACTGCGACGGTTCAAACTGAAGTGCCGCCGTCCGGCACACTTCCTCAAGACCTAGTCATGAACGGGACTCTGCCGCTGTTTAGAAAGTGGTCTGACTGCAATCGGTGCATAGGAACATGTTACAGCGCATTCTGTCGACGAATATTAACTAATTTATTGAAGTACCGAAAAATTCATTAAAAGTTGGAAAATTCATCACTGAAAAAGTTTGTAATTTTCGAACTTAAAAGTAACTATAAAATAAGTAGGCGATTGAGGCTCAAAGTGTCGGGGAGCTTATTCTAAACAAATTGTGTTGAGCGAATACTATGTGAGACCAAAAGTCAATTGCCCTGTTTTTATTTGCTGTACACACGTTTAAAATCAAACATTAATTTCTCTTCTCTTCGCACCTGTGCGTCAAATTTCGGATCTGATGTCGAACAGTTTGCATTTATTTTTGCAGGAGTCCCGCGTTACACAGTCATTATTCGCAGGCGTCAGAGTGAAACACTTCTGAATTTTCTGCTGTTGAAGTCCGGTAAGATGCTGCTGCTACTAATTCGATCATTTTTTAGATTCCAAGGCCTCAGTAAAAGCTGGCCGGACCCAGGGGCAAGAAAGCATATTCGAGTTAGTGCTTGCCTGATAAAAAATAGCTGAAGTTGCCTCCGTACAGCATGAAAGCTTGGAAAAACTAGCTTTACACTTCGCAACGATTTTTATGGCATTTTCTCCTCACGCACGTAATATTTGGTACGAAAAAAATTTCACTTTTATGTAAAAAGTTAGAAGGATGTTTGTCCTTTCTATGATCGCTTCGACTTAAAGTATACCACGGCTTGCATGAAAGGAGGACCTAGTAATGGAACATTAGCTCGTCACTTGCATTGGCACGGAAAGACAGCGTGTGGGCTCCGTATGCCAAGTAAATCCACAACCAGGGATTTTAAAATTCAGCTTTGAATTGCTCGCAACACACACACGTCGGATTGGGTTCCTAAAAATAGAACAAATTGGCGAAATCATGTAGCCACCGGCAAAAGTCTGACGAACAAGCCCACTGAAATGCACAATTAAATTCGAAATAACCCTTTCCAACATAATGAAAACAATTCAACGTATGAAAACTCAATAACTTTTCCAGAACTTGAGAGCAATTATAAACTTGACATTGTTTGATTACGGACTGTTTCGAAACGAGAATTAATGAACTAGTAGTTTCAACGGTTAAATTTTATCTATAATTTAATATAGGGTAAAAAAAAACATTTTCTTTCGGTTTTATCAGAGTATGTTATTTATCTTTGAAAATATCGTTGTTTTCTTTTCACTTTAAGTGATATATTATTTTCTACACATCACGTGTAGTTGCACGTAACTGCCAGCGAGCCAGTACATGGTGAGTAGAGATCTTCTCTATTTTTAATATCATATAATCTTCCCAAACATAAAATAAATCACCATTGCTTTTTGAAGGTCCGAGTTGGAGGAGGACGAGGCTCTATCATGGTCTGGGTCTGTTTCAACTCCACAGATGTATGTCTTTTGGTCCAGAACTCTGTCAAACTGAACTAATAGAGTATCAGTTGAGCCGTGGTGGGGAGTGGTCGCACCCTTAAAG
>VOMN01010902.1:0-14486 GCA_014899125.1 Orchestia grillus
GTATGTATGTATGTATGTATGTATGTATGTGTGTATGTATGTGTGTGTGTATGCATTTCATTTTATTATGTATTTATGTGGAATGCGACTTGGCAGTATATTGGTTATCCTAATTTGTTTATGATTAGTTGATACGATGAAGAGCAGCTTCACTGAAAAAATCCATTTATTTTGAGAATGAGCTATGATAAATCGGATCATTTTTGTCGGGGCGCGTGAACTAATCAAGTAATAATCCACATAACCTTTCTTCCTTTAATACTGATAATCATTGATACAATATTCGAATTGCTTTCAAAGGCCGTAGCCTGCATACAAAATATGGAGACGGTGTGAGCACGGCCAAGTGAAACTTTGCATTTTCAGGCAAGTAAAACTCTTCGAATTCTACTGAAATTTTGAAAATAAAAAAAATAGATTCCTTTTTGGAGGTGATATTAGTATAACCATCGCCGTACAATGCTCACGCCAGCACCAATGTCTCCTTTAAAAAGGCTGTAAAGCACGATTCTTGTTGAAAAAAAGAAATGATTGGGAGAAAAAAATTGCTTATTCCGAAATCAGTCACTTACAAAGCATAGATCGGGCTTTTAATTAGTCTGACTACAACCTTGAAGATAAGTGTAGACATCCCTTTGAAACTTCTAAAGTTGTGATTCCTAATTCACTAGCCTACCGTTCAGCGGGAAGTGATTAGGAAAGTAGTTGAGCTTCATGGCCATTGCCACTAATTTATTTAGGACTGTGTATTCAGAGAAGGAGCTAATCTTGATTTTGACTCGCTGCATTCGATGAAAATTTTTCTGCTAGAATTGGATTGATCATTTCACATTGCGTCAGCCGAGTTCAAAAACTCAAATTAGAAGTTTTCGATTATGATGTTATTCCTATACACCAATCCCTACGCTCGTATAGGATCTTCATTTTAATATGTAACGTGAATCAAAAACATAGAGCTGATGACCCTGTTGTAGCTTTTAACTTCATATTAAAATAAAGTATGGTTTGTTAAAAAACGGCATGGTCGTTTCAACCCACAAGGTCATTATTTACGTGTAATGTACTGTATTCAAAACCAACACAGGCTTTCAAAGATGCCAAGACGCAGGCAATGCAAAATTAACAGACTGTAACGGAATACGAAACTACTAAAAATTTCCGGTATCCATAAAAAATCAAACAGAGTACCGTTTCAGATAGGATTTAGTTTACCAGTAGAAAAATGTTGACGCTCCAAATAATTATTTACCTGAAACGTAGAGTTAGTTAAAAATCAACAAATTTCTGAAGTACCTCACTAAATAGCCATTATCAAAATCACTCTGAGCGACTGAGAAACCTGCACCGTGCGTGTGCGAAACAGCCTCAGGCTCCTGCTCTTCACTGATGTATTTAAAACTGCAACCCTTGCTGTTCTTCGTCGAACTGTGATGGGACAACAGTCTACCGTAGCCCATACTTCTCTTTCATACCGCCAGTCATACAGGCGACTAGCTTCAAAATTGATGTGCCATTGTCGTGGGGTTGTAACTTTTCCCACAAGATAGGCGACTGGTCGTGGTAGGGAGAAATGGTGGCCGTTTGACTAATGCTGTTCATTTTGACAGAAAATTATTGAAAATCTTTGGCACAGCCACGTTTCAGTGATACAATTTCAAGAAATTCACCCAACGAGTTCTTTGTCTGCTGAATGCTTCGAGGATTGAACATTTGTATCATCGTAGTGTGGATACTCACATCTAGAGCATGGATGGGATAAGAGATAAGCTCAAACTCGATACTTTTTCTACTTGCTCTATCATTTGTTGGTGTGCTCACTTTCTCCGTACTAGAGGTTCAAGGGCATGAAAAATGAAGACATGAAAAAAGTTCAAGTATGCACTTCGTAATTAGTGGCGGCCAATAATATGTTGAATACAAATTCCTGAATAAGAGCTATAGATTCAATTTCGGACAATTAGTAGTAGTAAATAAATTAATAGCCTACAATTTAGTTCGATTTATTTAAACCTATGATTTTAATCTTGACGAAACAAATCTATCACGCTTCAGTATTAATTTATATTATTTTTATAGACAATGAAGTATCTCATTTAACATCATTCTATAAAAGTTTTTTAGAAATATTTCTTAAAAATCTCCGTTAGCCTTTTATCGATATCGATCAAAAAAAACTTTTACAGCCTGGGTTGATGAGGATGCTGCTAGTTGTTCGTAAAGAGCCGAATGCCATCTTATTGCATGTATACACAAAGCTAGCGTCAATTTTTCGTACGAAACTAAATTAAGCCGTATCGCAGAAATATTTTAGTCTCTTAGGGTTGGTAGGGCCTGTCCTCGTCTGCATACATCAAAATCCTCAGCAATGCTCTTTTCAAACCCCTGCAGTTTGCAAAGCTGGTCATAAGGTTTACTTTCTGATTACTTTTTTACATGCGTGGGTCATTCTATAATTTTCTCCTTCACTTGTCTTCGGTTGACTCAGAAGGCAGACCGTCTCACGGCTTGCTAATTTTCTCAATCATCGTCAAAGCCGAAAAAGTTACGCTTACAAGCGTGATGGGCCATCATTTTTTAAATTATTTAATGCAATGAATTGATATATCTCAAAACATCAAAATGAGGTTTTAGGGTATTGAATAGATTTAACATAGACAATGTATCATCTATATAAAACTGACGAACTTAAAAATGCGAATGTATCCGTGATTGTACATGAATTTTTCCCAAAATATTTGAATTTTTTTAATTTAAGATTTTCTTTGTAAAAGATTTATTTTTAGTATCATTAAGAGAATTTTTGATTTCCTTCGTTATTGGAAATTTTTGCCTTCAATTTGCAGATTTTATTTTCAGAATCTTCCAGAGAGCCGGAACATTTCGAGGGGACTTCCTGACCGATCTGTGTTCATGCTGCATTTAGACTTCAATGTGCCATTGTACCAGAAGTACTGTAGTGATTAGGGTATAAACTATCGTGCTACAGCTAGACTAAACGAAGAGTGTTGTATGACGGGTGTTGATGCAATGAAGAATTTTTTGGTGGGCACTATCGAGCAGGTTAGAAGGAAAGATGAAAAACTGAAAATTGTTTCCGCCCCAAGAATGTCTGTTATCGCCTTGTCGAAACAAATCTAAACAAACAAAACTTCGAGACCTTAGTAACTGCATGGAAAGAGAGCAAGAGGGCTGTGGACGCAACGTGCATGAATTACTTAAAGTTAATAATGAAATGGGATCCATCCTGTTATGTGTAGTGTGATTACTGACAGAGCTGGGCAGCGCTACTTTGAAATGTAGCGGCCGCTACATTTCAAAGTAGCGCTGTCCACCTCTGATTACTGAGGGCAATTTGTTGAACTTAATCTGATAACAATTGCCAATATTAGTCAGTGCTATTCTTACAGCCAATAATTTTTACAAATCCATGAACAAAGCCCCAACTTCTGTCAGACCTGGCGTATAAATTTATCTGTACATGTAGGGGTGGTGGCTCTGCCAGTGCCAGGTGTGTTGCAGATCTTGAGTTTGTGACATGCTTTGGCACTGTTGATTGATCATACATGAGAATCTTTCAAGTATATAACATTCAGTCATTGGTGAATTTTTGTCTCATATAGTTTCAAAAATTGATCTACACAAGTATCACTGCAAGTATTATTTGATATCTAGTATTAACTGTGCTCCTTTACAGTGCAATGTTGTTCCCTCTCAATCAATGCTAAATATTGATGTCGCAGAATTGATCACAATTTTTATGTTTTCTCTGAATCAATTTGAAGTATTTCTGCATAAGTTCACTCTGAACATCAAACAAATATAATAGGTAAAATATCCATACAAATCTTTAAATCAAACAATTTTTATATTCCTATTTCTGAAATAAATAATTAATTATAAAGTGTCTATGCAATGCTGTCTCTGTTTTTGTATTAGCTATGCCTTTTTTTTACAGTTCTAATTTGGAAAGTGTAAAGAATTAAATTTGACTACCTGCTATACAATCACTTAGAGGGCATAAGATAGGCAATACGGATTGGTCTTTTAGGTTTGTCTATTGTGAGCTATGTAGACTGGCAACTCCAAGAAGCATTGTTATGTTCTCTCAAAAGTGTATAGGCCTATGTGATTTCTACTTTTCATGACCACTTTACTTCTTTCACTTTTCATTCCTTCTTTGTTTTTGTTTTCTCTTGCTACTTCCTTAGCTTGCTATTTCTATTTGTGGGGAATTCTACATGGAAATATCACCTATGCAGAGATGCCACATTCTTTATAGTCTGCATCAGTGGTCTCCAAACTTTTCAGCCTTAGGACTGTACTGATTAATCCAATATGTTCCAAGGGCTAAAACAATTTTATTTTTCTGCCATTATCTATAATTGCTAAATAAGTCATCAAGTTTGCACTCTGTGCAAGCATACCCTTGTTAAATTTGCTAGTCCAATTACTATTGTGTACACTGGCTGGCTGGATTTGGTGTGCAAGTTGTAGTTTGTAGATTATAGATATTAAGTCTATCCTAACTAGTTGCTTCTCCTCTTTGCTCTGTTTGGATCACATTTTATGTAGATAGAGAGCTTGTAATCCTACTATACAGGGTGTCCACCAAAACCAAACACTGAGTATATTTTTTCCATATCAGTAATACCATCATAAGAATACCATAAGCATAACATTTCTAGCAAAATAATCTTTCAAAAATAAGGTTCAGTTTTTTTTATAGGACATGCTGTATAATAATAGCCTAGTGTTGCTTGCTTGGTCCATCCCTCCTTCTCTTTGTTACACCCTGAAGGATTTAGAAAGGAGAAAATTCCCAGGTCTGCATTCCTAACTAGTCAGCAAGACTGTCGGAGAAGACAGTCTGTATCAGTGATACTGCAAATATAATTTTGTTAGATTATAACCTAAGTAAGAGGGCACTTTATAAAATTAACATCATTCCTTCCACTGTTTTTAATGGGATGTATCTACATGTAGTTAATAATAATCTAAGCCTGCTACATAGCTTATGATTTATCAAAATGTGTGTACCCATTTTACTAATGTTTAAGCAAGTGGGAACTGTTCTGAAACACTTATGTTGTGGATGTTGGTTATTTCAGGTAGTCAAATAAATGATAGTTGAAATATATCATTAAGTAAATTTATGAATAATTTTCTGTTAGCCTACATGTTTTGTCTAATAATATACTAAAAGTGATGTAAATTTTCTAGAAGTATTGTGGCAAAATGTTACTTTAATGAGTAAGAAGTGTTTTGCCATGTATTGCCATAAAAAAGACCAAGATTAAGGGGAAAAATAATTCATTGTTAGTCAATTTATCATTCATCAATGGAGGAATTTTAATTGAATTTCTTGGCTTTGAATAACCTATCACATTGATTTTATTGTTTTAGTATATCACACTTGTTCACTGCACCTGCATTAGCTACAATACAACTGTAAATTGCTTTGTTACTAATATATATCCTTTATAAATAATAGTGCTTATTGGGCTATTAAGGGAAACAATAGTTAAACTGTGAGTGCAGCAAATAAGAAACAAACCTTTACACTTTCTATTACTTCCTAATGAGAAATCATAGAACTGATATTCATCAGAATTTCCTATGAATATTAGTTAGCATCGCTCAAGAACTTGTTTCATATTATCAAGTACATATTATTTTGATGTAACAAGGTTTTGGATACAAAATCCCTCTATCACAGAGAAGAAAATGGCAAAAGAATTTGTTTCTTGTGTTGGAAATTTAAAAAAAAATTTAATATTATATACTTATGACTGTTTAAATAATTTTATTGTTTCTGAATGTTTTGGTTCCTGAATCTAGTTTGTACATAAATATCAAGTATGGCAAGTGAAAACAGTGTTCCAGAGCCCATTTTTTTGGATCTGGCTACAGAATCGGATGAACCTGCAGTTACTGTAATGTCAAGTTTGTGTCTGCAATGTCATCAACAGGCAAGTAACAATTAATTCATATATATACTGTAAATATCGGGTAAGGAAATAGGGATGCAAATACGGGAGCACAAACAAGCCGTCCACCATCGCGACAACTTGTCCAAAATTTTCCAACATATGAACATGACCGGACACACCATGCGGTGGGAACAATTGGCTGTTCTGGGCCATCTAAGAAACACAAGGACCCGGAAGTGTTTAGAATCATTCCACATGAAGGCACGGGGAATATTTCCCAGTAATAAGAAAAGTTCTAAACTTAAATGAGCATCTGTAAATGTGATACGATATTTGAGGTCATAGGTCCTGGGATGAAATCTACTTTTGGGAATTTGATCTGCTCTGAATGAAGAACTAAGCAACATTCAAAAGCTTGGCAACTAATAAATAATTATCTCAGAAGAAAATTTTGAAATTTAAATTTCCTAATAAATATAGATATATATATATATATACATTTTTCATCAAAGAAATTTGATATTTCGATCTGTGCATTGTATTAAACTACCAAATGTAAATATGTATACACAGTTCACAATTGCATCAATGAGCCTTTGTCGAATGAATATAGGAACAATTACAATATGTGAATAGGCCCCAACTTGGTCTTAGATTGTGAACCTAAATATTTGAGTTGAAATTTGCTTTTGGGCCAGTATATGCTTCAAATTTTTGAAAACATTGTATGATGTTGTCTACAGGTCTAACATTCATTGACCAATTCCTACTCCTTTCAGTAAGTTGATGTACCAACTGGATAGATATGTGTATATGAGCCTTTGAAAAAGTTTTAGCATGTATATAATGTGTATCTGATTTATAAGGGAGAATTGTTATAGAATTCTATCAGGCCAATCTATCATATTTTAAGAAAAGATAAGTTTCTTATGCAAGGAATTTACATTTTCTGAAAAACTCAGCCTGATATTTCTAGCTCTGACTCAAGCTAGATAAACTAGTTGAGATTTACTGTTATCAGATCTAGTTTAGCATCATATCAAGAACTTGAACGTGCATATTGTTGAGTTTTTTTTATTAGGCTAAATTTGTGAACAATATATTTCTTCTTTTCTGTACTGCTTGAAATTCATTTACACTACAAGAACCTCATCTGTATTACCATTTTATTTTATTTTTTATTTCTTTTATTTAAGATTCTGTAAAAGTTTTCATCTCAAAATCAAAACTTAACATATCAACTGTAGTTAGTGCAATGAGTGAGCAGAGTTGAATGCTAAAATTTGGTATTTGTGCTAAATTCTTTGAATTATATTTTTATTGAATTTGATTATTTTGATCACCAAAGTGCTTTGATGAAAAAATGATTTTTTTTTACTTTGGGATACTGCATGCAATGAAGAAAATGAATAAATTTAAATTAAACATGCTCTGTTACAGGGCACAACTCGGTTATTGTTGACCCTGATCCCGTTCTTCAAGAAAGTGATGGTGTCAAGTTTCTCCTGCCCTCACTGTCACTACAGCAACAGCAGCTTGCAAAATGTTGGAGAAATTCAGGATTCCGGCATCAAGTATATGCTTACTGTGAAGACTCCAAATGACTTACGGAGGATGGTAGTCAGGTACTGTGATGGCCAGCTCAAATTTAATGCTTCTATTTTGCTTTACACATTTTTAATCTATGGTGTCAGAAGTGTTGGCTATCAGCAGTGAGATGTTTCAAGTTTCTGGTATAATTATTCAACTCTAAGTGATGCACTGCTATTATGTTTAACAGTTCTTGGTGTTTGATATGGTACAAGGAAATGCTGTTAAAATTGATGAAAAAGTAGGAAATTAAATATCAAAGAGCTTCTTTACTTTTGTTGAGCAAGATCATTTTTTGCTCATTAATTCAAAGTTGGAGATGAATTAAAAAGTTTAGTATTAGTTTCTCTAAATTGTTATAGTAATTAGTGAGCATGTTTCTTACTCATTGATTTATTTTGTTAATGGTCTTTAGATTCCTAATGAATTGCATTTCTTTTTAGTATAATAATTGAATCAGAAATGAAATAGAATTTGATCTTTTCAAGCCTGTGGTCCATCTTCAAGTACAGAAATTTTATGACTAGGGTGACTTTGTGTTGCCTTGCTGATTTAATCTCTAGATGAACATTTTTCATCAAAGTAACTTGATATTTCATTTTGTGCTGTCTGTATTAACACATCGACTCCAATTCTCCATACAGGTAAAATTACATGCCAACAAATATCTCTACTGTGAATGCTTCAAATTTTTCCATATTTAAATATGGATTTTGGTTTCATAAATTTGGTTACTCTATTAATTTTCTTTCTAATCAGAACTAGCTTATTTGATTGATAAACACAAATTTGAAGAAAACTCGAAAATTTGTATTTATACACGATAGTGCTTTGGTTACATTAGGTTAGGTTAGATGATCTCGTGTACTTTATATGACCCACTTCGGAGTCAACGTTTTAAACTACCAGTACTTGAAGTTGCAAATGTGCAGCTGTGGACTGATGCTTATTAACAAATGTTGAAAAATTTGTCTGAATTAAATAGATGAAAATTAGTTTAGTCGTGGTCATTTAAATGGTAAATTCACTAAATTGTACACAATTTCATTGAAGATCAATGGAAAGTTCAAAGAGCCCAGGCTTTTGTTGATTGTGTTTACTTTTTGTTGATTACCAAGACTCATGCATTGTACAAATTCAGTCCCAATAGCATCACTATTGGGACTGAATTTGTTGCCGGTCAGGGGCTCAAAAATACTTCCTTGTTCAATACCTGTGGGCCTAAGCTCTTGAAGTCATAATACTGCTAACTTTGGATCTCATTAGAAACTTTTACATATGTAGTATCATCTTTATAATCATATCTGCTGCCATGAAAGATGTCCTTAAATGTTAATGCTGAATCGAAACGTATATGGTTGATTTTCAATATTCTGCTTTGTATTGTCAAGCCTTCAAAAATAGGTATACTTGAAATTGAATGGAATTATTTCAGAGCATTTGCTAGTACATCTTCATATTTCATATTTGAGTTTTGTAATATTCATGTGATGGACAGACATGAAATTTTAATTATAAATCTTTCTTGTAGAATCAATGAAGGCAAGGTTGGTATGTCAATATAAAATTATTAGTTTTAATTATTGGTCACTTATTTTATGAGGAAGCCTCCAATAATTGTAACAATAAATGCTCATGTTGATTAAATTTAATTTTGTCTTTAAGTCAGTACATTTTTTTAGTTTCTATCCTTCCGAAGCAAATCACATTAGTAGTATTATAAAATATCAGCCAAGTATGAAGAAAATTCTTTATACAGTGAAGATATTTTCACCTGAGAATATTGTTTCACTTACATTTCATATACTGTATTTGTTTTTGTTCCTTAAGTTTGGTGCTTAATTTATATTTAAAATTTAAATAAGTCAGTGTTAGTTTATGTATGGTGCTACTCAGGCTATGTATGTTTTGTAATCAGTTAAGATAAATTATTATTAGGGAAATATCACATGAACTATACCATTTTTGCATTCAGTTATGCTATTTTTAGGTTATGTCATAATGAATGTTTGTCAAAGTGAAAAGAAAGCCTGTGTTTGGAAGAAAGCTTAAGCATTAGCTTGTCTTGTTTTACAAGAATTACTGTATCAGCTCTGAGTGGAGTCAGCTTTTTTTCCAGCTTACTTGATTTGTGTTGCATGATTGGTGAGGTCTTTTCTTTAATTAACTTACGTTTATCTTTTGAATGAAGTTTTCACTCTATGTATTTGGACATTATTTGCACAATATTTCATTGTTGGAAAAAATCTGTTTAAATCTGTGTGTCATATCCACTATAGATTCATAAGCTTAAGTAGTTTAAGAAGGAAGAAATTTTGGTCTTATGTGTAGTGCAATTGCGTTGTATATACGTTTATTGAGTGTATTTCCCTAAATTGAAAGTATATCAATGTGATTAATGTGACTTAATCCAACTTTATTGTTTCTGTCTTCTCAGGCACATGCCATTCCTACCTTAAATGAAATATCCTTGTAGTTACATTTTTCTTCCACAGCAAGTCATGAAAGTAATTCAATATTATGATAGTTTGATTGTAAAGCTAAAAAAGGAGCAGGTTTTTTATACTAACATATTTTGATGGTGCTTCTTTTGAAAAGAAGGCCTGGCCCATGGCCTACCTTGTCTTGTTTTGGGTAGGTAATACCATTCATTGATTTAAAGTTTTTGAACTTCTTTAGATCAAGTTTTACTTTTTTTTATGTCTGCTAACTTGATAAATAAGGCCCAGCAATTTAAGGTTAGTTTATATGAAGTATTTCAAGTGTAATTTTGTTGTTTTAGTAACACTAATTGAAAATTTAAATTCGAGACGTTTACCCTGTATTTTTGTATGCTCAGGTCAGACCATGCAACCATTTCCATCCCACAAGTGGAACTGGAGATGGTGCCTGGGCAGGGCACAGGAGGTGGGTAATTTTTAATTATTCTTATCCAAATAGGTTTCAACATGATCAAAATCATTCAAAACTTTGGTGTCAATAGCATGGTATTTTATTTTATCATTGATCAAATGATTTGGGCACCAAGGCTGTATTTAACTTTGTTGTAGGAGAAGCTAACTGCTGCCTTATGTATATGTGCATTAAGGCTGCATTCTACTTTTTATGAAGAAGTAGAAGCATCCGCATAAAATGGGACATCAACAGATATGTTCTTTTGCTTAATAGAGGGTTAAGTAACATTTGCTTATAAATATTAATGACATCAATATCACTTCAGAAAACAGCTTAGAGTGCAGTCAAACACCTATATTGAACAAGTCTTGGCTAACAGCTCTGGTTTCTTTATTTGCTCTGCTGGTGGTTGGCTTAGATAGTTAATGCTTCAGGAGATTGTATGGTGACTGTTTCAAGGCAGGTTAAAATGTTTTTATAAAGCTTCAAAGGGTTGAAAATTATAACTACTAATTTGCAAGTAAATTGTGACCTAGCTAGATGCACCAGATGTCCCATTAAAAAACTATACTGAAGTTTGATTTGATATTGCTTAAAAACTATCATTCATATTTCAGGTCTGTAAAGACTCAATTTATAGCAAACTTTTTTTATTTATGTTGAAAATCTTATTGAATTTTCCTGCGCAGTATTATTTCACTGATATTTTTAGCGGAGACTGTCTAAAATTTTTTGTGCAAGGGTGTTAAAATTATTTAAAAATACAAGTTTAAAGGAAACAAATTTTAATCAAGTTATGAATAAAAACTAATCTCTGTAAAAGTGCTACAAGAACAATTTCCTTTTAGTTCTAAGGGTTTATTTCTTTCCATGTATCTTCTATTTCTATCAAAGCATTTTTGAGACTTCATTTGCATTGCTTTCATTACTTTCTTGATCATCTGTGTATTTTCTTTCAGTAAATTTACTTCATGTATGATCTTTTCACACAACTGTTTGATATTTTTTGTAGGAGTAGAGACGTCAGCCTATAGAAAATATCTACCAGTTGAAAGTTTACAAAAAGTTTGCAATAGCTTTTGAGTAATATGAAATCGAAGTACAGTATATTTTTTGAGGGGCCATTCGGTGTTGTAAAATTTTGAGACCTAACAAAAATTCTGACTGGCATATTTTGTTGTTTATGGAAATAGAACTGTGAAATGCCCCTGTGAACTGAATTTGTTTAGAACATCACTTCCTGTGTTATCACTAAACCACCACCTAGCACAGTGATAGAGTGACTTAGAATATTCAAATCACTAGTATGGTTGTACAACGGACTGTACCTTGAATGTGATCAAAAGGGCTGGCAAAAATAATCACCTATTTACACAAGATTCAAGTTTTACTTCTGGTGGGAGGGTTCTTTGTTGAAAAGGCATCAGTTTGCCTGAAATTTCATTCAGAAAAGTAAGGTTATTTCTCAGTCTGAGTTTACTCCAATTTTTTTTTTTTTTAATTGAAAAGCTGCTGTTGTGAATTGATGACCAAGAGCTAACGGCTTGGTGATGTTTCTAATTTCTACTCAGCATCCCCATGGTTGTTACCAACTTCAAATGTGCTTCCATGAGAGCTAAATATGTCTAGTATGTCTACATGATTCTGTTTTTATTTCAATTTTGAATACTGCTAAAATTTAAAAATGCTTGAAAATTAATGTTTTGAGCACAAATATGATTCAACAAAGTATTCAATGGCTAGACATGAATAAATGGTGAGCATGCATTCAGTGAATACACTAGGAAGCTTTAGAAATACGGGTGTGAGAGAAGTTGAGTCTCATTTTGATAATAGACTTTTTGGGAATATTTTATCCATGTTTAAAGCTTTTTCAGCAGCTACTATTTTTTCTAAATTAGCCTTTAATATTTTAGTGCGCATCATTTTTAAAATTTATTTTTATCTGTTATTGTATCGACCTACATCTCTGTGCCATTAACTTTTAGTGGTATTTATTTGAACACACTTGAACTTTTCAGAAATCACAAACATCGAGGGAGTGGTGAACAAAGTGATCAGCAACCTACAGCAAGACCAGCCCTTGAGACGAGAAGTGGATCCTGAAGGGGCCGACAAAATTCAGGAATTTATAGACAAATTGACTTCCATTCTGGAGGTGCATGAACCATTCACCGTGCTGGTGAGTTTTTGTTCTTCCAAACTTTGTTGTTCTTTTAACTTTTTGTTTGTGAGTTGTCTGGCAAGAAGAAAATATAGAAGGGTGTTGTTTTAGTACTTTTATGACTATCAGCCTTTCACTTTACCTTTTAGCTAACAGATAAATATTTTTGTGTCAGATAATAATTAATTTCTACTGCATTGTATTTTTGTACAATTTTTCAGTAGGATCATGGGTATAGCATTGGAACCCATCAATTAGACATAAAAGATTAGAAGATTAGAGACAAGAACTATTTTACAAGATTAGAACTACAACAAGTGGGAATGATTTATTTCCGACATAATAAAATCCACACAGATATATTTTTTAAATTTACTCATTTGTTCATGAGCAAAGCCACCTTGCTTACTGACCTACATCAACTATGTCAGTAAATGTTCCTACTGACTTGCGTGAACTATCTGACAGTAAAAGTTCCGACTGACCTATGTGAAATATCTACCGGTAAATGTTCCTACTGACCTATGTGAAATATCTACCGGTAAATGTTCCAACTGACCTATGTGAAATATCTACCGGTAAATGTTCCAACTGACCGTGAAATATTTTACACTAAATTTCCTCCCCAGCTGGAAGACCCAACAGGCAACAGCTTCATAGAGCGCCTGAGCACCAACGGTCTCCGTGACACGGCCCTGGAGTGGACACAATTCCGCAGGACGGCGGAGCAGAACGAATTGCTGGGAATTGCTGCCCCGACTCGAGCAAATGATAAAGTAATGGTGCTGCGCCTGCGCAGTGCGGCTGTTCTCTCCTGAAATGTTGCATTTTCATTGTAGTGAATACAATTGAAATTCACGTAAATATATAGTTTGTAGTGTTATGATTGAGCTGTTTCATCACTAAATTTTTTCCTGTTGGTTCATAGTAGTGGATTCATTAATCAATAATGTTATTCGTCCACAGCAATATTGTGAGTTCGTTCTATTTTTGTGTGTTTGTTACACTTGACAAATTTTTGCTGACTAGTAAGCAAGTTAGATATGAGATGCTTGAGAAATATGGTAAAGTTGTACGGGAGTGAGATGGGATTACAATATCTGAACGATATGATAAATGCAAGTCTTCTTCACTTTGTAGTACAAGCAACACAGGTACGATTTACAAACAGCGCTGTCCTAGAGTAACAAGGAATTGTTTCATACAGCGTAGAGCAGACCACAAGTGGTCTATAAGCATTACTTGATGTATGATCCTGTTTTTCATTTTGTTAATTTTTAAATATTGTGATGCCTAGTTTCCCTTCATAAAAATTGCAATCTTTCAACTGGAAGGAAACGGGAGAACTGTGAGTCTGGCAAAATTGTTGTTAACAAAGCCTAAGTTTGTCCTAGTTCTAATACAATGGGTCGAATAAGCATTCAGGCGTACCAATTAATTTATATTTTTCGCTGTTAAACATATTTTGGAAAACCTTTGAGAATTGTGAGTCCCGTGTAAGAGAGGGCAAGATCAAACACGTTGAGTAATGTTTAGCGAAAAATTTGAAAATGTTCAGACAACAAAAATAGGAAAACAGGGTGGCAAATAAGTATTGGTTATAAAATTTTAAAATGGACGAAATTTTGTTCTTATGTTTTCCAGAAAATTCCAAAACGCTCTATGTAGTCTAGAAGGGTACATCGATCGGTTAGGTTTTCAGTGAGGTAACAGACTTCGCCCAATTAGCAAGTCTCAGCATTCTCACGATGCCAAAATCCAAGGAACGCAGTATTCAAGTGAAGAATAGGATTATAAATGAACACAAAACTGGCACTGGTTACAGGAAAATTCTCTATTTCTGTTGGCACTGTACAAGCCATTATAAAGAAATGGAAATCTGAAGGGATTGTGGTCAATAAAGCAAG
>VOMN01010905.1:0-18227 GCA_014899125.1 Orchestia grillus
GGACGGTCCCCTTAAACACTGTTTGATTCACCTCTGGGCACCGTCACCCTTTGTTGAAATAGATGGCTCAGCTTTGAGTTCTAAATGAGCAATTTATTGAAGTGTAGCACAAGGAAAATTTTTAATAAATCAGACAGTTCATAGGATCACGGCTCAAGCACTGGAGTGATTAGCGTGAGAAGGGAGATCAATGCGACCGTTTAGGCAATTCGACGCGCATAACACACAGAATGAAAATTACAGAGACATCTCGTATGCAACATAAATGGTTACAAACACTAGAGAATATTAATCTACTATACTAGTGGATGATAATAATTACTACACATATATTAACTGAAAAGCACTTATTGAAAAACAGCAAGATAAAACTGTTAGAATACTTAAATCTGACATTAGTTGTTAATATTTCTCAAAAGAATTTTAGCTAATTCTGCACAAAGGGGAAATTTTTCATGAAAAGACAGCGCCCAACACACCCCAGCAGAATGGTGAGGCTGAACGGATAAACCATTCTCTGATGAAAGCTGTTAGATCTATGCTGTCTGACTCTAAACTACCCAAAAATTTTTGGGTGAAGCTCTTGCAACAGCAGTGTATGTCCGAAACAAGTCTCTGATTGTCATACTTAGTGACCGGATCCCTTATGAGGTGCTGAATCTTCGCAGGTCAAATGTGACGCATCGCAGAATGTTTGGGTGTGAAGCATATGCTCATATCTCTCCTAAAGAGAGGTCAAAACTTGACTCTAAATCTAAAAAATGCACCTTCGTAGGATACAGTAATATGTCCAAGGGTTATCGGTTGTGTGAGGAGAAGAAGGAAAAATAATCTTCAACCGAGATGTCATCTTCAATGAGACAAAACGGATAATGCCAGTTCAGGAAAAGAGTTCAGAGGCATCTGAGCTGCCAGAGAAGCAAATATACACATTTGCTCCTGAAAAATCTGCTGATGAAACCACTTCTAGGATTTCAGAAGATGTTGGCAATGGTTAGCAGACTGAAAAGAACCAAATCGAAAGAAGATTCAACAAAGAACTCAAAGTATCTGAAAGATTTGGAGAGAGGTGTTTGGCTGTAAATCAGAAACTGATCAAGATCCCACAAGTGTGCAAGAAACTCTTGCAAGTCCAAAAGCCGTAGAGTGGCAAAACGCCATGAACAATGAACTTGAAGCCCTGAAAAAACACAACGTGTGGACTCTTGGGAGAAATCCTGGAAACAAGAATATTATAAATAATATGTAGGTTTTCAAGAGAAAAATTAATTCTGACGGCAGATTTTATTCTTATAATGCTAAGCTTGTTGCCAGGGGCTTTCAGCAGATAGATGGTATTGACTATGAAGAAACCTTTAGTCCTGTTGCTAGATTTGAGTCAGTAGGGGTTCTCGTCGATACGCTGTTTTTGGTAGGATCAAATAACGCACGAGCTGACTTAGCTAGATTTTTATTTAGGAGGACGAAAGACAATCTGACTCCAGGAAATAATAGTGTTCTACGTAAGTGTGCTTTGGCGAAGTGAGTGTAATTGAACAGACAAGGTCTTCTGACACACTGACAAGGCTAGTAACTTCTGACACGCTGACAAGGTTAACTTCGATGCCGGAATTGTGGAATTTCTCACACAGTAATCGAAAACGAAGACCGAGTCGGAACGTTTCGTCTTCAAAGAGCGCACTGTGTAAAATAAATCTGATTGATGGCGTTCTGACGCCTTACGCGTATGTTGCCATCGCGCCCAGGAGATGGTTCCTATCTAATCACTGACTGGCGAATCGTTTTAAAATAAAATCAAAACCTAATTCATTTAATGGATGTTATTTGAACCAATTTTAATCTCGGGTTACTTGGAAAAATAATACTGAGGTTTGCTGAGAACCCATGACAGTAAATTAAATTAGAAATATCTTAGGATTAAGTTAACGGTGATGGATAAAATTAAACGTTCAATGTATATATGTAGACATGTTCGTAGGAGACTGTATTCTAGTCTGACTATACCCAATGCTTATGCGCCGGTATGCGAGAGACACGGTGTTGCGGTACGCTTTCCCAGCGTAGGCGATAACCGCAAGGGCTGTGCGATGAAATGCAGGCGAGAGAGCGTGATGAGTTGAGCACATGCGTAGGCGCCGCATTCTTGGGGCAAGCTCATGCAGAGCAAATTGAGTAACGTCGAGTATGGAATTTGAGTGATGTAATGTGATCATTTTCTAGCTCCGGCTTACGACCGAGGGAAATTCCAGATGTAGGCCGTGCGAACGCATTTCGATGTACCACGCAAGAGTTGGAACACACCGCAGTTTAGGAGATTGACAATCAGTGTGAGAGGAGCAGAGTTAGAGGTCAGATAGCCATTGGACGTAGGGAGTCAAGGCTAGACTCAAAATTTGTGAGATATATGTTATAGGTCCGAGAACGAGAACTTGCTGGAAGATAGAACGTGCTAGAACTGCGAGCTGAGATATAGTAGTCAATCTCTATTAAAATACTGCAATAGCCCACCTGGAGCAGCTCGTTTGAGTCGGTCGGACTGAGTTGCTGTATGTGAGTTCTGCAGTTCGCTAATGAGCGTGAGTTGGGGAAATAGAATTCTGAGTTAAATCAGTTCAATACTAGTCGGNATTCGAATGACAAGGCTGTTACTCATTAGGTAAAATTCTCACGGTCCCCTTTTTACACGTATTTTTTTGTACTTTCCGCCCGGCTCATAACGCCCTATTAATTAACTTATGATATATGATTATAAAAAAGAGTTTCATTTTCATTTCGGAGTATCGTTAGATTTCTGCGACTTGACTGCTCGGTCGAACTTCCAATACCAATGAGCTAAATACGAATAAAATATTGATCGAAATAATCTATTAGAGGTCGCACTTCATACATTATTAATTAGTTTAAAGCTCCCTATCCACATGAAATGTGATCAAAAGAGAGCAAAAAGAAGAAGAAAACCCTTTAGCATGGACTGTAGAGAACGGGAAATCTAAGCACAAAGTGCGTTTCCACACAGGATCCCCTGCACATAGAAACAGGAGGTTAAGAATGAAGGGGAAGAAGAAAAGACAAAGAAGAGATAACGTATAAGGTGTGAAAATTAACTGAAGCCAAGTGAGCACAAAAGACAGAAATCCGAAAGGCCTGCCGAAAACATATGTAACCTAAACAGTGCCCTTCCTAGGATCGCTAGTCCAATAGCATACGACAGATAACAGAACCCTATTGCCTATCCTGTGCCCCCGAGGGGACGGAAATACAACACAGAGAAGACAAACTGTAAAAGCGCGCTTGCAATAAAGAGTTCAGTTCGGTCGAGTGAGAAATGAGGAGCAGCAAACATAGCTGTAGAGTGCGAGCTCTTGGCTAAAGAGCTATAGGCTGGCACTGAAGCGGCCTGAAATAAACTTGGCAAAGCTTGGGTTGATATCGTTCAATTCAAGTAACCGGGTTCCAAACCAAGTATTCAAAATAGTGAAACTCTCTGTACCCAATATCCACTGCTGCTTGCAATTTACACGGAGTTTATGCATCGTAGGTCCTACTTAAATGTAGCAGAAATAGAAGCAAAACAGTGACTAAACATGAACTCAAAACAAAATTAATCAAACGATTTTATGAATCTAAACATAGTTTCTCTGCTTGGAATGAATTTTATTACGTCATTTTATTATTAAAGCTCATGAACTCTGTGCCTTTAAAAAAAACTAGCAACTTCACTGTGCAAAATTTAGAAAATTTTGCTCCGGCGTGACGAAGTGATGGTTTTTATTCGACCAAGGACAGATCGCTCTTCACCAGAGAGAAAAGAGTAAACAAATAACAATTGAAATTTAAATACTTAACACATTCGAGGTTTTTCAATTTCTTACCTGGCTGAAAGAACCAAGGAGCCTCTCAAGTAAAGAAAATGAGTACGCCGCTCACATGGCAGCGACGCGGTACTGTTGTATAACACAGCTGTCGCTCATGCATGATTTATTGGTAGCAAAGGTGTTGAAAAGAGAAAATAATCACTGCTGAAGTCCGTCATGCATTTCAATGCACAATCTTACAAAGCTTAGAGATTTTAAAACAGTAAATACATTCGTGTTACAGAAGATGAGCGTGAGACTCATTCAATGTATCACTAAACGGCAGTGACGAATATGAAACGGTACGACCGGTGTACTTGTTACTAGCACTGAATACCGCAACGCATCATACCATGACAGGTATAGAGTAACATCATACTACAATGGGCGACACAACACGTCATACACCATATGCCACACAACAAACCACACGATAATACAAAACTCGCCATACCACCCAACACAACGAGCCACACCGGACAACAAGCGACAGAACAACACAAAACAGTGAGCACAGCACAACAGGCAACACAACGAGCCACACAGCACAACACAACGAGCCACAGCACAACACAACGAGCCACACCACAAGAGGCAACACAACGAGCCACACCACAAGAGGCAACACAACGAGCCACACAGCACAACACAACGAGCCACAGCACAAGAGGCAACACAACGAGCCGCACAGCACAACACATCACCTTGTTGCAATAGGCCCGCTGCTCGGGCGTGACCCGAGGACTCTTCTTCGCCATCTGGTCCCTGGCTCTCTGGCGCTCGTCCCCCGCCAGCAGCCACGCCTCCCGGTCCGCCTGTGGGCGACACGCACACGCGCTCTCAGCCTCTCGTACTTAGTGGGGCGAGCTGCACACTCACCCAAGTTTATAACTATCCCGTGGTGGCTTGGGTGTGCCTATTGTCAAAATGCATGAGATGAAAAGGGACTGCTGTTACCCTGAGCTGATTGGGATACGCCTATTGTGGAAATGTAATGAGATGTAAAGGGACTGTTATTGCCCTTAGGTGATTGGGATACGCCTATAGTGGAAATGTAATTAAATGAAATTATTACCACCCTGGGGAGACTGGGATACACGTACTAAGGAATGTATAACGAGATGAGGACGAATTGCCATTTCCTGAGGGACTGTGACCCTCATATAAAAAAGAGCAGACAAAGTAGGTAAGAATATAAGATTGCGTTTGAGGAAGCTGGGGTCACTGACGAGCATAAGCAAAATTAATCAAGTAGAGATACCGCGCTAGCTCATCAAAATGATATGTATTTGGCCTGAAGTTAAGATGCTGAAACCATTTCCATTATTGCACCGCACTGTCAACTGCTGAAAGAAAGGAAAGACCCACCAACAATTCGCAGATTCTTGCAGTTGAGGGCTAAGTGCTTTTAAACTGTTTAGTGAAGTCGGCACAGTTTGAGTTTTATGTTTCCATAAGTTAAAATAACGTATGTAAATCAAGTGTTGCAAAACAAGAGGACAGTACAGAATTAATCCCTCAAATCCGGAATTCTATGATTCGGAAATACCTGCAATCTGGTATATGAGTAAAAAGGATTTCCAAGCGATTCAATCAGAATTTCCACTTGAGGACGTGACCTGGAGCGTTACTAGAGGCGGGGACGCATTAACGCCATCTGCCCTAAAATATGACGGGCAATTGCTGGGTCCAGAGCCGGCAAGCCCCAGGCCTGGAAGTTGCCAAATTTAGGAGGTCTAACCTGCAGTACGTAGTAATGATAACACGTCATTCTCCAGATCACTTACATGATACATTCAACGCGAAGGACTTCCATGAAAAAATACAAAGGATAATGCAATACATACCGTGAGTTGAGCCCCCACACACTCCACAACTTACACTTTTCGGGAATATCGTTGAAGAAGACAGAAAAAATTAAGTAGCTTGCTCACATGATAAATTTAACACGAGCTTTTAAGAGTTAATTCAAGGGGCGATGCAACAAATACTTTGATAGAGCCCCACGCGCCGCACCTTGCACTTCTCAGGCGTCGTGTTGTGGAAGATGGGACAGGCCTCGACCGTAAAGTGGCGGGGGTGCGCCCCCCCGAGGTGCCCCAGGGAGTTGCACTCGTTCACAGGACACGACCTCTTCTCGATGGGGGGCGGCGGGGTCAGCTCGCCCACAGGACCGCACTATAAATAAGTGAAAATGGCATCATGGTCGTTACTGGTTAGTGGCATTTCTAAGGCTAATCTATGGGTATTAGTTGTAAATAAATGTTCCGAATTTAAAAATAAAAAGACATCAATAATTATGTTTAAGTCCATTCAGATGTGACATCACGTCTCAATCATCAATTTATTTCAGTGTATTTAGATACGACGCACATCACCACCAACAATTCATTGCAGTACATTCAGATGCAACGCACCCCACCACTACCAGTTTATCAACTAAAATGTACAAATGAGTTGTTTTCCGGCAAAACTATTTCACAGTTCAAAGCCATTGGTACCGATAAAGAAAATGCATTCCAAAATATTCGCAACGATCAATGCAGTTGAACCTCTTAAAAACGCTCTAAGAGAAGAGAGAGATTATCTATCGACATGAATGTTCCGTTCGTGACTATTCTGCTGCACTTATACAACGGACATTCTGATCACAAAATAAGTATTCAGACTAATAGATTTTGTGCGTTGCATCGAATAACTGTTAAATATACAGTCTCCGTAGATGTGAGGTTCAACTGTGAATTAACATGTTTCCTACTCGGGGACCTGCATCCAGGTCATTTTACCCCTAGACAAACAGCATCATCACAGGAAACATGTTAATCTCTATGTAAGTAAGACAAAGACTAGAGTCACCAAAGCCAGACCTTGTCTTCAAGGGCGTTCTGCCTCGCGGGAGCCTTCTTGTTGACAGCGATCACAGCTCGGGAGGAGCTGGATAGAGGGTCGTGGCGCTTGCTCAGCATGTTGCTGCGAGCTACCGCGCTCCTGCGGCTGCTCTTGCTGGCTGCACCTGGCAAGAGGATAATCTTTGTATACATGTAAGTAATTACGGTATCCTGTTCCATGCCATACTGCTGTGTCGTTTTTCTCCACGTATAACGTGTTTTATTCTTCCATTTCGTAAGAGATTGCAGGCGTACCCAGAACCACCTGACTAGAAGGCAAGCAAGCTATGCATTCTAGCAGTGTTTCATTTCTGTTGAATTTGTCAACACTATTGATGGAATTTGGGTATCACAAAATGTTTGCTAGTAAAGACGTTCCCTCTGACGTTGGTCAAAGTTGGTTTAACACCAGTTAAAAATATGGAGCTTACTATATTTATTCTTAAAATGAATGGGATTTTCCAAGTGGAGACGGACGTGACCTTCTCTCCCGATGGTATGAAGAGTACCGAGTGTGACACTAAACCCAATAAATCAATAAATTTTTATACAATGGTCTTTCTTCATATTACATGGGCGAGTTTTCTGAAAAATTGACTAATTAAATAGTTCCATAACGATAGTTACAAACAAATTTTTTTCAACTTGGTAACTATGCAAGGTCCACTAGTTTTGGCACCGCGGCCCAGTGATCGCATGCTTCCAGGAGTCTTGAGATAGAACGAAAGCGCTGGGTATATTCATTGGAGAGGGTCACGGTAAGATCCTTTTTGGCAGAAGTTATAACTCGAAGTTACTCATCTAACCCCAGTTAATAAGTGTGCACTAGCTAAGCCGAAGTTAGCTCTTCACTACATCTTTTCATTGCTTATAATCCATTTGGAAAACCAATGTTTCGATTTCAGAGAATAATTTGATAAAGAAATTTCACCAAGGATATTTGTACAAATTTCATTCAAATACGAGCATTTTTTTGCTTAACTATCGTTTATTTAAATACTAAAAATATACTCAAATAGCACTCATACCCTGCACATGTTTATCGATGCCTCAGTGAAATAGCTAGACTGGGTAAGACTAACACATTCAGAGTTTAACTCACCACTATTTTCAGACTAACACATTCAGAGTTAAACTCACCATTATTTTCAGACTCAGAATCGGTGCCCTTGCTGATGCCAAGTAAATTGCTCCTTTTGGATTTGACGCTGGAGGAGCGAGTGAGGTGTTTACGAGGCGTCTCCGTCTCTTCAGCCTCATCGTCTTCCTCCTTCTCCGTCTCGTCCGACTCGTTGTTGTCAGAATCTTCTTTTTCGAAGGCCCTGCGGGACGCAGAACGGCGGTCCGACGCCACAGGCTTGCGATGGTGCCGGCCTCCTGGGGGAGATGGCTTCTGCTGCTGGCTGGACGACTCCGCTGACGATTCGCTCGAGGAATCTCCACTTTCACTGCCTGTAGTTTATACGAATAACATGAATATATCATTAAGAATCTACTATCTCTGTACAGAAGGTAATCATAAAATAAAATAAACGATAGAATGATTTTATACAAAAATCAGTCACAAGCCACTGGAGACTCCAATAGGATATCCACGAAATAATCCTCCACCAAACGAATAAAATCCAAATTTATAGCAGATGAATGTATGTAATCGCAACTAAGGAATCTTTATGCGTACACAAAAATCTCATAGGCAGTCATCATTTATTTCAACAACTTATAAGAAATATTGGAGTATATTAAACTTAAAATTACAGCTGTGCGGTTGATGTCAACAACATAGTCACGAAACCCACGGACTTGCTCAGAAAAACATCACTTGGTATAGAATAATGAAAATTTGTAGCACTAACAACTTTAGATTCGCGTGATTTTTCCCTTTACAATACTTCTGAAGTGCATTCCACTGTGTCAAAAGACAAATTAAAAAACGTTAGGTAGAACTATTCGCAGACAACAGAACATTCCATCAACATCGTTGAACTATTTGGCTAGTGCTAAATGAAAGTAATTGACCGGAAATAACTCATCGGGGACACAGAAAGAACTATCGAAGGAATAAGGAAGCCTACAAAACGCACATCACAAGTGCTAAGCCAAGTTAGGCTCCCTAAGCAGCTTTAACATTAAAAATAGGTAAAAAAAATTCTTGATATACCTGACAAATCTTTCTGCTACTCGAGGTAAAATAGATAAAAACTCAAACACGAACAAGATTTACACATTTAGGCCAAAGTTTTTATGGCAAAACAGCAACTGTACCCGAGGAGGCTGAAGAGGAGTTAGTTGAAGACTCGGATGATTTAGGGGCAGCTTTCTCTCTGCCCTTTTTGCCCCTTTGAGGGCCAACACTGACAGCTTCTTTGTGCTTGGACTTCGATAAAGTTTTCGACTGACTTTGTTGCTGGAGAGCAGCCTTGGTGGGATGTGAAGGCTTGATTGGCTTGCTGCGGTGCTTGCTAGACGCATCTGCAGAGGTCATGGCGCGTTGAACAAGAGATGCGCCTTTAACGGGCATGGACTTGCTTTTTGAAGACAACGCTTGGTCTTTAGAAGATTTGACCAACGCAAGACTGTCGGACCGAAAAGTTGAAGAGTGTTTAGAAAAAGCCGACCTGGGAAGAGAACGAGGATTGGTCTTTCTGTTGCTGTGCCGCCCAGGGTCACTATCCTCACTCTTGCCCCCGCCGTCATCATCCTCATCATCATCATTGGTCTCGCTGCTGCTCTTTTCTGAACTGGTTTCGCGTAGTTTGCGGTCAGACGGCTCAACTTTACTCTTCTTGCCTGGAGAAGCAAAAATGGCATCAAGCATAAAATTAAGTATTTCACTTATCTCAAGTGAGCACATCTAATGAGCCACCAATTCTTCAGCATCATTTATTCTCGATTTTTCAAGTCCTGAAAGATTTTGCTTTCTGATGGCAAATTAAACTAAGTTTAATTGAAGTAACGTCTCAATTGAATCCATCAGCAGACCTACAAAGGCACGACACGACGCAAATGAATCTATCCCAGAGTGATGGGCTCAAAACAGTAGCTCATACGGACCACACGGACCACCTGCCTCTTTCATAGCAAAACGCATACATGTTCAAAAGAGAAAATGTGTTCATGCATGTCACCATTCTAAAATTTGAAATTCAAAGGCGTGCCATAATATAAACATGATTAGTATAACCGTCATAGTCAATGAAGAGGGTCATATTTTTTATTTTCTAAGTAAAGTAAGGTAAGATGAGGTTATTAGATAGTTTGAAGCTCCCCATCTAAATGATGTGTGATCACGGAGAGCAAAGAGAATGGACCATTTAGTATGAACTAAAGAGAATGAGAAATCCATGCACATGGTGCGTTCTCACTCAGGAATCCCTGAACGTATATAGAATTTGCAAATTAAAAATCAAGAGAAAGAAAAAACCAAGAAGAGACAACGAAGGTGTGAAAATTGAAAGAAGCAAAACGAGCATGAAAGATTAAAGTCCCAAAGGCCTATTAATAGCTGAGGTAACCTAACAGTGCTCCCCTGAGTACGCCAGCTCCCACAGCATAAGAGACAAACCTACCTAACTAAACCCTACTGCTTATCCTATGCCCCTCTGAGGAGTGGATGAAAAGAGGTAGACTAGAGCATGAAACAAAACATCTAAAATTGAACCTCTAAAATCCAGCAACTTCCAGACATTATGCTTGCTAGACCATGGAAACTTCCTTTGAGTAAGCACCCGGAAATATTTTTAAAACAGAGCATAGCAAGTCCTGATGACCACATGGCAAATTTACATTATTTTGGCAAACTAAAATCATGCCAGATTACATGCATTTACGACTAACGGAATTTCGGATTTGGAAGGTTCAACTTGCAGCTTTTGTTTCTTAATGCATTAATACAGTTCATCACCTCACTATAAGATACAGGTGGGGAAAAGAAAGAATGGAATTTATACATAGTATGAAGAACGTACCCACAGGAGGCTTTTTGGGGGGTGGATTGGCCGGTCGTCTGGCAGTTGCAGCCTTGCTGCCAGCACTGGCAGAGCTGCGCTGCAACTGCTGTTGCCTTGACGTCGAATTTGTTCGATTGGAAGCAGCAGCAATAGCCGGCTGACCAACCAACTTTTTACGGTTTCCGGAAGCGGAATTTTTGAGAGGCGTACCTTGAGTGGACTTGCGCTGGGTGGGGGGAACAACAGTCGCTGTGCTGTTCTTACGGGAAGAAGACGAAGAAGATGAGGGCAGTGATGAATTAGAAGAAGACAGGTGCTGTTGTTTTGGTGGAGGAGCTTTGCCTTTGTTGGTGCCACTCTTCCTGGATGGTTTGGTCACCTCTGGTTCGGACTCTGACGATGCTCTGGAAACGAACATGCTTTCTTCATGTATTCACATCCTGTAAAAACTAATACTCTACATTAGTTACGTTCCATCAATGGATCAGGCACCAAAAAAAAGAAGTGAGCAACCAAACTAATCAAAATGTTTCATGTGACGTTACCCATCAATGGGTCATTTCACCCAAAGAAGAATAGCATTGCTACAGGAATCGAGTTGACTTTTGTCCATAAGACAAGTGGTTTACAAGAGCTGGGATATCCAGCAGCACAATTAGAAATGGGAAATACATGGTAACGCAGGCAGAAAATCTGATCATCAGATGCGATCAAAGTTTGGTTCCATGATCGGGTGTCAATCCAGAAGAAGGTAGAGGAAAATTTAAACATGAGCACAATTCTCCATTAGTTATCTGTACACTTGCAAATAAATTCATTATGCAATTGAATTTTTAATCTTAACTATTATTTTGAAAATATGTACAGAGTCAGAATACTGAACTAAAACTTGTGCAAACATTCCTTCCCAAACTATTCTTAAAACCTTTCTAGTCCTAAGAAAATCTACATTGCACAATTTGAGAGGTTCATTCTATGAAACTCAGTAGTTATTAAGGCTATTTCATCGTTACTTACCTATCATAAAAAATATTCTCCATAAAATCGAGCCAATGAATAAAAAGTATTCAAAAGATTGGCTGCTAACTCAATGCAAGTAATGGAAGCCAGGACCATACAATAAACATGCTTACAGACTGTATTCTACCAAAATGTGCAAGCACTGTACAGGCCCAAACGCGACTATATCCTCTACTAAATCAGAACAATGTAACACCACATTGAGTTCTATCACATATCAAAACTTTTTGCTGTAAAACAAGGTTCCATTGCTTACACTTGGGCAGTAAATACAATGTCACATTCACTATCACCAAATTTTTCGAGTGCTCTGGTGATGGGTCAGGCCAGTGTCTCCAAAGTGGTACCAAAAATTGAGAGCTAAAATACTAACTAGTTTATGCTTGAGAGACTACTTTCATCACAATAAACACAAATTGGAATGGCTCTTGAATAATAAAATTATGAATTATGCACAGACAACCAGTAGCAAAATATTTTAGCTTGCAAAAATCCAAATCTTTTAAAATTTGATGCAAAAGTTTTCAGTGTCTTCGCATTATGTTTACTGATATATATGCATATGCTGCTGAGCAAATTTTAATCTACAGTGAATTCAGAATGAATTACACTTGGAATTTGAGTAGCATATACATGGTACCCCATACAGTAATATACATCACTCAACCGAAAGAGGGAAAATCTTCTGTGCACAAGTGCTACAGATAAATTACAGCAAAAAAAGTGAAAGTGTACACATATTTTGTATGCATAGTGTACGCATACGCAATGGATCGAGTTTAAAACATGAAACTAAAACTAACAGAATAGACACATTATGACCCTCAGTGCATGGATGAAGAAGCTTGTATAAAAAAGATCTCAAGCATACACACACTACACGAATAAGTAAAACTAAAATGGTGATGAAATCTTAGATACCCAATCAAAACTGTACCCACATTTGCAGGTGTAGACAGACAGAGTGAGGAAATCAATGGACAATAAATATGGTAGAAAGTTACACAACAGACAAGACCAAAGTTGATCATTCCCTTTTTTTATTATTTGATATAGATGCAGTAAAAATAGGTAGGTTTCAATTTTAACAAATTTTAACATACACTCAAACAATATTTATAGCAATTTCATGGAAACCACCCACAGATTATCACACTGCAACTTGAATGAGAACCAATGGTCATATACAGCCAACTTATCAATAAAGACCATAAATCATTTGAACACCACCAGTCATTAAGGCCAGTACAGGTTATGTCTTCCAACTCCATGAACTCCAGGACCCAAGGCTTGCCTCACAACTTCATTTAATTTTCGCTTTACCTGCAATGCCAGTAGTTAAACTTCTTCCATTTGTCCCCATTTCAACATTTTAATACTCATCATTCAGTGCACCTAGAAGAGCGTCTAGACTCAAAAAATTATGCCGAATAAAAGACGTTACTGAAAAAAGGAACTCCGAATTTATGAGGTTTAACTCGTACACAAGTACACTACGGTATTGCTGGTGCAAGCTGTTTCAAGTACACTATGCAGTTCCCTCTCCCTTTATTTGAATATTTTGCACCTCACAACTGACCTTGTAACATATCAGTCCTAACATGACAGATACTGCACATGCCTATGCAGTAATTACATTCTTTTGCTGTCAATGTCACTAAAGAAATCCTACCAAGACTAAAGACAATTGATAAGCATTGTTAAGTAAAATGAAGAAGAGTGACCAATTATCCCTAATACCTACATTATCATGAAATATCACATGCACTGCAAGTGCTTGGGCACACTTCTGACCATCTTCAACATAAGTAAGACCATAATAAACATCAGCAGTATTTACATTCATAAAATTTATGTTCTTGCATATAGCATAAAGACTTAGGTATATTGTTTACTATCCTAGTGTAGGTTTTGTTCATTGATTAAAACAAAAACAGCGAATACTTGAGCTACAAAAAAAATGACAAAACATTCTTTCATGACAAACTAGCTGATTAGAAATTAAGTAAAAGCACAGGGTTTTTTTTGAAGGATTTTCAATACCTTAGAGGAACTCTGGCACATAAGTGGCTAACAAAGAGAAATTTTGGCCGCCTGATACAATGAACAAGGAAACCTGGAACAAAAGTGACTAGTTACAAAACACCTTAGCTACTACAGTGAGAACCTTTGCACAAAGGTTGTTACCTCAGACAAACCTTGGCCTAACTCGGTCAAAAAGCAACTACCTTGCCTTCACAGGAGCTGAGGGTGTGCCTGAACGACCTCCTTTGCTGGAGGCAGAGGAGTAACAGGGAGAGGAGGGAAGGGGGGCTTTGCAGGGAAAGTCAGGGTCACTCGATGCATGGCGAGATGCAGCACGACTTCTGCAGTGAATTTGCATAGCAAAAAAACTGACATGCATGCAAACAAAACAATAAAAGCTCACTTGACTAACTGCTACAGGGAAAATCCTACAGGCAAATTTCTGCACAATACATGAACAGAGAAAGATTTTCTTAAGTGAAAATACTTCACAAAATGGAAATTGCATGAGTGTCATCACTCTATAACAATAAAATGAAATGAGATCTAAACTGACAAGTTCAAAAAACGAATGCATATGCAGAAGAAGAGAGCTATCATGGGTAGCTAATGTGGCAAGCCAGAGGTACACAAAATTCCAAACACAACACTGTTAATGCTGCCGTCTATGATGCTCAGCATGATGCAAAACAGGAATTCAAGCAGAACTCAACATTGCAACACATACAAGTCTATAAAAAATATCATAAAATGCATATGTAGGCAGAAAATAAAATGGAAAATAAAACATCACATTTGTTCATGCCAGATAACTAAATTAATAGCAGCAAACTTTACAAAATTGAGGTACTGACTGAAAAAAAAATTTCCAAGACTAGGTAGCAATAAAAAATTCCAAGAGGAGGAGGAATGAAAGGTTTGGTACCTTTATTTTTTCCTTCCATATAAACTGAACAAAACAGCTAGTAAATCCATAATAACTTTTTAAACTTCAAACCTCGGATTTTACAAAAAACAGGTGTATAAAAAACTTCATTTCAGAAAAGCTTAAAAACCTTTTCTTCAACAATTTTTGAAATTTGATAAATTTTTCCAATCTAACATTCACCAAGATGTCAGCACATAAAAGCTAGTATTTGGCACCAAATTAGACATGTGACATCTTGGAGTCAACTCTAGTGAGGTACCCTTCTTACTGCTTCTACTAGTGACACAAAAATTTCTCCTGCTACTCAATATTATTATGATTAGTTTTAGTAGTCATAGTTTCCAGCTCCCAATTCACATTAAATGCAATTCACAGACAACTAGAAGGAGGGACCATTTTATATGGACTATAGAGAACGGCGATTCTACGCAAAAAGTGCATTGCCACACGGGATCCCATGTGCATAGAAACACCAGGTGAAGAATGAAGAAGAAAGAAAGTAATAAACATTTTGGTCAACAAACATGTTTTAAAAAATTGAAAGAACAAGGCATGAATTGAAACAAAGAATTAAAGATAGAATGTGTGGTATCTCAGCTGAGATGTTGCAACAATCAATGAGGAACCTCCACAGTGGATTGGACAAATGCATACATAGAAGAGCACACCATCTACAGGACATAACTATCAAACATTGATAATTGGGATTACTTTCTCTTAAAAGTGAAGTTGTAGTGGCTTAATTGCCATCAATAAAATTCATTTTTAGGTTTGATTTTTATAAATTTTTGTTTTGTTATTCAAAAGTTCCTATTTTCCTGTATCACTCCCTATTAAGTAAAAATATGTTTTGTCTTAAATAAAATTCAATGACTGCTCTAACAAAAAAGCATCAAGCTAGAATTTCTGACACATAAAAAATACTACCTTGTGGAGACAGCTGATGACTGTTCACTGTCGGATGAAGAAGAATTGGATGATGACGATGACGAGCTGCTTGATGATGATGACCCTGATGAAGAAGATGATTCACTGGAGGAGCTCCCAGAATCTGTGCTACTTTGCCGTTTCTGAAATGCAAAAAATACTTTAAGCATTGATTTCTAGAGAACAATATACACTCACAAGCAAAGGCATGGAATCACCTACTTATGCTGCAAGCAATCTCAAAAACTAAATGACTTATAAAGATTGAAGAAATGGTATCATTTTAGAAGAGATACTGTAGGTTGATAATCATTATCTTGAGTTCAAATGAAAGACTAAAATATTCAAATGTGTAAATTTAACTCTAAATGGGATACCTTGTATATTCCAATTTAAAATAAATATCTATAATAAAATTTCTATTGATCTGCTAAGTTTCATTTACAAAATTAGATTATTGCAATTCACAATATCTATTTGTTAGTATTGATTTTAATTTGGCATATCATATTAGACATTCTACCTGTTATGCTGTTTTCATTTTAGCATCATTAGAAAGAACTTTTTCTGAATTGCAGAAACTAATTTTGAAAGGCTTTAAATTGTGTAAGATGACATGAAGGCACATGAAAAGATTGTCAGACATTCAGAGTACTTGCATAACAATTCAACATAGTGATGCAAAGTCCATAGAAATGAAAGCCATATTTTTACAAGTTTTGCTAAAATTACATTCTGTCTTACCTAACCTAACCTGGTAAGAAGCACAGGAGCCAGAAACAGGTTGTTCACTATCAACTTAAATTAACTATGTTTTTTCATCTTAAAAAGCTCTCAAAAACAAATTTATGCAATAGAAATATGAAATTCTATTCAATAATACTAAATAAAGGCTATACAATAAATAGAAAATCTGAACAGCATGCCAAGTTATAGTAACATTAACCAGTTAATGTCTAAGATGGCTCTCACAACTCTAATAAGGTTGAAATAATAGATAGTAATAGATTGAAAGGCATTATATGTTTTACTGGTCATCACATGAGTATTTTCTAAGATATAAGGTCTATAAAGTCAACACAACAGAATCTCCTACAATGAAATTCAGAAGGTTACAGTGGCACTCTCAAAATAAGACATTCAGTAGTAACATTTATTTTCTCTGATTGAATGAAATTGTGAATAAAGAATGTTATAATAGTAATTAGGCAGCTAAGAAAATAATGTTTTCTGTGTAGAGCATTTTCTAAACATTATATGCTAAGTAGCCAATTTCTATGATGTAGAATCTAAAATTTTCTAAACATATAATATCAATATCACATTTTGGCTAAATTTTACCAAACCTTTAGTATAAATCATGGATAACATTCAAGCCCTCGAATATTTGAGTGTTTATATGTTAGTGCAACAGAATAACTTGCAATTTTTGTCTCCCTAGTAATAATTAAAGGCATAATGCTTCAATCACGGTCGACACTCACCAATTTCATGATTATTCTACAGTTTGAAATTGGTTAGTATCACAACATAAATTTCATAATATGCTCAAAACACCTCCATTACGCCTTGAATTACAAGGTCCACTACACTACTGCCACAAATTTTGACTTTCTCGGCACAGACGTAAACAACGCAGGCTTGTTCTTCAACTACAACTTTCAAGTAGGTCTCTTAATTTGTGCACATTTGAATCGAAAGACTGACGAGGAATTAATTTTACTGTTTTTCGTGTATAACAAACAAAGAGTAGAATCTGCTATTTTTCTTAATAATTTAGAATTTATTAGAATTTTAAAAGAGTTAAGTCCAACCTAGGTGACGCGTTGATATATATATATATATATATATTAGATTGTATATAACTAGATTGTATATATATATATATATATATATATATATATATATAAATATCTATATCAGTAAACACTATTCTAAAAAATACGAACCAAAAGATATCATACATACAAATTCGTGTTGACAAAAATACCGCACATCCAGGTAGGATATCATATCCTTACAACAAACTTAATACATTATTATACAAATGAAACAATTATTTACGCTCGGGACTCAGATTTTTAACAAAGTTTATTCATTGTACCATCAGCATATTTTTACGACAAAGCTGAGGCATCACACGGAAAGTCAATTTCTAAAGACAGCGTCGCAAAATACCCAAATATGGTCATCAAATACTAACTTTGCCTTCTATTCTGGAGTCAGGTTGGAGTCAAGGTTCTGATGAGCAGAAAGCAAAGTTAACATTCGAAGCCCATATTTAGGTGTCTGCCGACCCTATCTTCAGACGCAGACTGATCCTATGAAGGGCCCTTGGGTTTCCGAAAGACGAGTCATAACTTATTACAAACGTCAACTGCTAATCTGAACATCATTGATTTTGTAATATGCAGTTGATCTCAGTAATGCTATTTTAGGGTGAACGATACTTATGATATAAATGTTCATAATGCAAATTGAATTTTTGATACACTTAGATGACCTAGTTGACAGTAAGTAGAATATTATTAACTAGTGTGGATCTAGGTAGCAACATAAGAAACAAAGATGTTGTATGAATGAATAAACTTACATACAGAGCTGGGCAGCGCTACTTTGAAATGTAGCGGCCGCT